>NEWO01001499.1:13869-25398 GCA_003013225.1 Phalaenopsis aphrodite
TATATTTGTGTGTGTGTGTGTGTTTTTTAAATCTTTATATTATTGTAACACAAACACAAACACACATGATAAATGAGGTCAATTCTTCCTTTAACTCATTGCATCTCACTAAGTTACTTCCAATTTCTAATGGAATCATTACACAGATATATTGGGTACTTATAAATGATTTTATAGATTCTAATCCTAAAGATAAGATTATCCCTTATATATTGGTTCTCGAGCACCAACACCAGACATCACCATATCCATTAATTAAGCACCTCTAGTAGTTATAAGGATAGTGTAAATTCATCCTCATGTTACTGATCAAATAAATTAGCTACTCCTACCAAATGAAACAACGTCACATAAAAGAAGTAATAAAACTGAGATGAAATTTTTGCTATTAAAATCAATGATATCTCTTGTAAAACGTAAGTCTGAGTGAGACCCGATTCGTAGTGAACTCGTTAATCCAACTACTACAAAAGAACATATAAGTTTAGCCATAATAAGAAGTTAAGGAATCACCTCCCTCATGACACAAAAATCAAATCAAACTACTAATAATCCAAACATCTACCAATCATCAATCAAATTGATCAATCCACGCTAAAGCAAACACAATACAATACTAACAATCATAACTCTCAAGCACATTATATCAAACCATACTAATAACTATGGGTTGCCTCCCATAAAGCGCTTTGTTTAACGTCATCAGCCCGACAAATGATTCCACCTGGATTAAAATTCTCTTTAAGTAATTCTTGATCAATCACCTAATTTTTTTCCAGATCCAGGGATCCTACAAAGTCCTTGAATTTAATTTTTTCTTTTAGCTCTTCTTTTTTAGATTGATTCATATCCTTGTTCCTCATATTTCTTTCTAGATCCAATATTCTTCTAGTAATTTTCTCAATTTTCATATTAATATCATCCTTAAATTTTATAAGAAATGGATCTTTATAAGATACTTCATGATCTCCCAAATTTTGGATCAGGTTCTCTCTAGATATTGAAATTCTGGATCAAATTCTTCTAGGTTACTCTTTTGTTCAAAGTTGTCTTTCAATTCTTCCCCTTGGTATTAAATAAATGATAGAAGTGATCTTTCTATATTTATCTTAGTTGAGGAAGTAGGTTTTTCTAATTCCTTATGAATTTTTTTCGTTGGTCTTTCAAGCTCCTTTTCCTCATCTCTCAACTTAAAGTTATTTTAAAACATATCCTTGAATTCTCTTCTAAATATTAGTTCGATAATTTTAAATCGCTCATCATTCATTTTCTTAGGGTTTATCTCAGGTTCAATATGTAAAATCTTTGGGGGGTACCTGTTAATTGCATTAATAATCTGCCCCAGTTAGTTTTCTATTTTCCTTATTGCGACCTCTTGATTTTCCAGCTCACTTTTCATTTGAATCACAACCTCTTATGACATTAATTCCTTCTCCTCTTTTTGTGGGTTGGAGCTAAATTGAGGATGATTATTAATTGATTTAATAATCTATCCTAATTGGCTTTCCATATTCCTTATTGTGGTCCCTTGACACTCTAACTCACTCTCTATTTGAATAACAACGTCTTCTAATAAATCATTCTCATCATTCTGGAGGTTGAAGTCAAAATTATGAGGAAAAGAAAGTTCATCATTATAATAGCCATGATGATTCCAACTACATGTATTAAATTGATTATCTTCCCAAAATTGATTTTGTTCTCCAAAATTATTATTCCTGTTAAAATTCAAATGATTTTCCAACTTGGATTGTAATAATTGGAATAAGAATTATGTATCTCATGGTCAGTTTCAATCCATTGTCCAAATGAATTTTCCTCAATAATTGGGGTTCCTTTAGGATATCTTTCTATGTATTGATCCAACTTCATCTCAAAATCTGCAACTTGAGAAATTAAAATTGTAAGCATATCTTCTTGAAAATTTTCCACTCTCTTGGGGTTTACTCTTTCAAACCTACTAGCATTATAATTCAAATATGAGTATTCATTTTATCGTTGATCCGCCATTTCTACATTAAATTCATGGAGTTTTTTCAAATCTCTCCCAAAAGTTCTCTCCAAATCTGACTTGTAAAGTTCAAGGTCTGCAGCTCCTGAACTATGCATACAAATTTAAAGATTTAACTAATAGGACAGATATCAAAAATATTTTTTGTATCTTAGTTTTTCTTTAAAATAAACACACAATATCTAAACACACTATATAATAATATTATAAATTCCAAATCCAAGTTTTAAAAATTTAACGAAAATTCTCCTAAAGGTCTTACCGAAGCTTCCCAGGCAACAGCGCCAAAAACTTGATGCACCCCTAGTGTCTGTTATTTTTCTGTATGTTTTATTTCAATTTAAATCCTACCCATCCTGAAATTACTCAGTAATTTAGCTTTCAAAAATATGGCCAAATACTTGACCTAATTTATATTAAGTATTTAATGTGTAAAATAGAAATGTTATATAAAATATATAAAATAATTCACACACTAGGAGTTCTACGCAAGTGCACGTATCGCTTCAAGTAATATAGAGCTTTCTTTAAAAACCACAGTATCTATCCCATAGGAAGCACGATAAGACACCCCTCATGCTAATTCTAGTCTACTACTATAAAGTCTTAGTTTTGGAAGATGGAAATTCTTATGATAATAACTTAAATCACAATATTCAAAATATAAAAATTAAAATAAGAAAGGCAAGTTAAAATGGGTTTAAAGAATGCTAATAGAAATGTAACTAAAAGAACTAAGTTTACTAAACTTTAAAATTAAAATTACTAAGACTAAACAAAGATTTTTGATGAAGAGTTCAAGCTTAAGAAAGCTTCCTTCCCCTTTATAATGAGTATATGGATTGTGAAAAAATTAAAATCATTTAAAAATATATAAAAATTAATTTGTGCCAAATTAGAGCAATCATATTCTTTACCCTCTTCCGAGTGCTATGAAGAACATTGACTAATCCAGACTTTGGTCCCTAATTCCGTGGTTAGGCTGGGAGGATAATCCGTCACCTAAGGGCTAACAATCTCGCTTTCTTAAGGGCTAACAATCTCTCTTTAGTTTTCAATTAACTGGACCAAATTGTGGATTTTAATCCGTCACCTTAAAATCTCCAATTTTGCATCCAACAAATTATATTTCCCTATTTATTTGCACTCAACTCCATGGATGACATACTCTCCCATGAAATTAAATGTTATTCTCCCTATGTTGTAGAAATCATAGCCTTTTCGAAACATATGTTTCTCAACACATTTTAACATTTCATTTGATCAGATCAACAAGTAAATGAAGTTCGGAGTTCGAATCTTCACAAATTATTGACATTTAAAACCGTATAAAATAAAATAATTCTTCACAAAACCAAATCTCAAAGTAGGAAGAAGGATAAAAAAGACTACTTAAAATTTATGAGAAGAATACGAAAAAACACAGATTTCATTAAAAAAAAAGTTTACAATATAAAAGAAATAAAAGACACAACTTATCTCATAGTCATTCTCAAGTAAATCCCTAGAAGTTCTCTTTAAGTCTTTCTCTCTGTACAAGTACTCTCAGTTCTCTCCTAGAAATGTAATGACGAAGAAATCTATCACCTTCCCTCTCCTCTTACAATCCTTGAAGAAAATCTCCAAGTCGTTCCTCTCACTCTCACGCCACTCACACACACACACACGCACCTAAACTCCTCTTTAAGCTCTAGACTTCCCTCTCTTTTATAAAAGGTTGCCTCCCTCCAAAAAGAATTCAAAATTCCCTCCAAATTTCTATCCAAAATACAAATCTTTTGAATTCAAAATACATGTCCATTGATCCAAGAGACATATTTCTTCATAAAAGAACCTTCCAAAGTGTCTAGATGCATTGAATCACTCTAAGGGGTGTTTAGAACAAGTGTCCCTTTGAAAATTTGTGCAAAAACTCGTCTCAAACCACCTTAATCCGTAAAAAGTCATCTCCGACACATCTGGCTCCAAATTGGCGCATCATGCACCAATTCTTTGTATTTTGGCGCATCATGTGCCACCCTGCAGCAGCTTTACTGTTTTGCTCTGTTTGGCTTCGTTTCAGCTTCGTTTCGCCCGTTTCAGTTGTTTTCACTCCTAACGGATATACCTACAAAATAAACATGAAAATAACTTTTCTTTAAAGTGTAATTTCATTCAAAAATATGTGAGAAATGTAAAGTAGATTAAGCATAAAAAGGCAAATCAAAATAAGTCAAGTCTGAATTTTCTTTCTTACTTGTTTTTTACTCCAAATTGCTCTATTTTTGCTTCATTTTCTCCAAAATTCCATTTCTTAAACTTGAAACCAAAAATATGCAAAATATTTTCCTTTGAAGTGTAATATCATTAAAAATCATTAAAATTGAGCATAAAATATATATGAAGACATAAGTAATTTTTTGGCGTGTCAGCATACCCTGCTTTATGTGCAACCTTTTAATGTCTTTCTCCTTAGCTCACAAACCTAAACCCTACTGAAAAACCCATGCATGCCTATTTTTCTTGAAAATTGATTTTGCTTGAATCTTTCTAAGGAAGAAAACTTAATATCAATCCTATGCTTAATGTCTGAAAGTATTAGTAAATTTTTTTTTTTCAAAATATAATTCATAAATTCATGAATTCTTAAATTAATATTTTCTATAAATCCCAAGTTTGAAAAATTTTCAATTAAGTCTGAATAAAATAGAAAATCAGTATTCCTAAATTTAATGCTAAATGTTCTGATATCTTAGATATCATCCACTTTACTAGAAAATTTTCATAGTTGGACTATAAAAATTTTAAAACAAAATTTTAGGTCATGTAAAAGAAACCTGCAACCATAAGTTAACGATTTTAGTTTTAAAAGTTATAGTGTTACTTAAAGATAATTAACATTTAAGTTTGGGGGATTTTGATACACCTAAAAGATGACTACTTTTTCATATATATTTGTATACTTATTTTTAATGATATTACACTTTAAAGGAAGATATTTTGCATGGTTTTGACTTCAGGTACAAGGAATGGATTTTTGGAGAAAATGAAGCAAAAAATAGTGCAATTTCGACTCAAAACGAGCAAGGAAGAAAATTATGACCTGGCACATTTCGATTTATCTTTCTATGTTTAATATTATTTACATTTATCACATATTTTTCAATGAAATTATACTTTAAAGAAAGGTTGTTTTCATGTCTATCTTGTAGGTAAAACAATTTGGAGCGAAACAGAGCTGAAACACAGTGAAACGGGGCAAAACGATGGAGCTTCCTATAGGGCAGCGTAAAGGTGCCCAAAACTAGCTCCTAGACACTAGACGACACAAAAGATGGTGCCTAGGCTCTAGAAACTGTTAAGGGGAGGATTTTTGGTGATTTCTGGCTATTCTGGGATGTTCGGGAAGATTTTAAACAACTTGCACGCCCCATGGATTGATTTAATAACTCTAGACACTTGGAAAGGCTTTTGGATGAAGTGGTGTGTCTCATGGAGTGAAGAGGCGTGTTTCTTGAAGTGAAGAGAAGTGTCTCTTCAAAAAAGGAGATGTTTTGTGTCTCTTTAAAAAGAGGGGCTTGACGCCTCTCATGAGGAGTCAAGAGGGAGATCTTCGGAGAGAATTTCAGTGTGAGTTTAGAGAGGAGATGGAACTGTAGATTTCCACCATGTTTGGAGAGATTGGTGAGGGATTTTGAGAGTATGCGTAAAGGAATTGTATGAGCATTGCATGGATCATCAGGAGACTTAGTTAGAGAGAATTTCATCTTTCTTTAAGAGGAAAAAAGCTAAGTATTGTGTTCTTCATTATCTTGTAATTATTGTAAACAATTTTTAGTGGATTTGATTTGATTTAATGAAGTATTGTGATGTGTTTAATCCATGCTTTGTTAGAAGTTTTCTTTACTCTCTTCTTTTGATATGAAGTAGCGGCATGAGTAGGAAAATTTGTTTCATAATAGAATTTTTTTTTTGATTTAATGTGATGAGCAATATCTCCTTCACTTCATTAACATAACTTAAGTGGCAATAGGTTATGTTAAAATTTGTCACAAGTGAAACTAAGACTTGGGAGAGTAGTGATCTCGCAACATGAGTGCACTCACATTGACCGGTTGGCTATGGTAACATAGTTTAGGTGGCATTGCAACTTTTAAGGAAATATAATTTAATGATTTGTTTCTATTAGAAGCTTCTAGGTGACTGATAGTTGCATAAAACTACTAGAATACTAAACTTGCCTATACACTCGAAAGAGACTAGGTAGACATACGTTCATTGTCGACATATAATTAATTCATAATTCTATTGATTCTTTTACTACTTATACTAGTATATTAATTTTACTTTTATTTTGCAATGGAATGAAAACATGTTTAAGGATTTAGATTTGCTTAGATCTTTTCTTATTTCATTCATGTTATCTTATTTTCACCAGCTCTTAATTTACTTTACAAACTAATCACTTGTATTGCTAAAATCCGTTGTACTTTACAAACTGATCACTTATATTGCTAAAATCCATTATACTTTACAAACTGATCACTTGTATTTTTAAAATCAGTTGCTAAAAAAAGTAACCCAGAAGGGCTATGATTTCACTAACTAGTGAGTATCACACTCAACTTTGGAAAGAGCCACGACGATAATCCAAGGGGGAGTGAAAATAGATAGGGAGATGAGCTTTGATGGGCGTAGAATTGTGACAAACTAAAATCTCTAATTTGGTTTAGAAGTTTGAAAACTAAATCAGATGTTAGCCATGAGCTGAGGGGTAGTGAGAACTCTAGAGTGAGAGCTAGTATCTTCTTAGCCTAACCACGGGTTTAGGTACTAAACTCTAGATTAGCCAACGTTCTTTTTGCACTCGAGAGAGAGTAAGGAATAGGTATGCTCCCATTTGCACTTCTAATTTTTTATTTTAAGCTTTTCATTCCTACAAATTATTTATGTCATTACATAAGAAAGGTAGTCTTTATCATCTCAAAATTCTCTAAACTAATTTATCCAGATATGTTATCTTTACATTTATGATTTTAATTTAGGAATATTTATTAGAAAAATCACTTTAATTGAAATTCCAAATTAAGACCTGATAGTAGATTTTTTACCTCGCTTCTCTGTGGGATCCATACTGAGGTTTTTAAAGAAAAACCCTATATTACTTGAAACGATACATATACTTGTGTAGTATCCCTAGCATGTAAATTATTAATAAAAAGTTCTAAATTTTAAAACATATGAATTTTGCACATTAGTCGCTAATATAAATTGGGTTAAGTTTTGACCATCCATTGGAAGTTAAATTACTGTGTAATTGTGGGTCGATTCAAGTTTTTGGCATTATTATCGAGGAAGCTACAGTAAGAACTTTATGAGAATTTTTGTTGAACCTGTAAGACTTAGATTTAAAAATTATAATATTATTATATGGTGTGTTTAATTATTTTGTGTTTATTTTATAAAAAAACCAAAATACCAAAAATATTTTTGATATTTGTTATATTAGTTAAGTCTTTAACATTGTATGCGTAGTTTAGGAGTTGCAGACCTTGAATTTTATGACCCAGAGTTGGAGAGAACTTTTAGGAGGATTATGAATAAAAAAACTCCATGAATTTAATGTAAAAATGGCTGATCAATAATATAATGAATATTCATCTTTGAATTATAATGCTAGTAACTTCGAAAGAGTAAACCCCAAGAGAGTAGCAAATTTTCAAAAAGATATGCTCACTATTTTAACATCTCAGGTTGCAGATATTGTGAGAAAGTTAGATCAATATGTAGAAAGTTATCCTTAAGGGCCCTCAAATATTAAGGAAAAGTCATTAGGACAACTGATTGAGACTGACTCTTTTGAAACTAACCATGACATATACAATCCTTGTTCCAATTATAACCATCCATGTTGGGAAAATTAATCAAACTTTAAATGGAATAATAATTTTAGAGGAGAAAAACAATTTTGGGAAGATAATCAAATTAATCAAAAATGTAATTAGAATAATTAGGATAATTTTAATGTTGGACTTTCTTTTCCTCATAATTTTAAATTCAACCCTCGGAATGAGGAGAAGGATTTATTAGAAGAGATTGTTATTCAAATGGAGAGTCAACTAGAAAGTGAAGGGGTTGTAATAAAGAATATAGAAAACCAACTGGAGTAGATAGTTATATTAATTAATAGTTATCCCCTAGAGATTTTACATAGTGACCTTGAGATAAACATTAAGGAGAATAATATTGTGCAAGATAAAGCTATCCAATTGAGAATTGGAAGAGAGTTGGGGATATGGTTCTTTAGAATGTTAAGTTGAGAAAAGAGGAAAAAGAGATTGAAAGACCAATGGATGAAATTCCTAAGGAATTAGAAAAACCTATTTTGTCAACCAAGATAGATATAGAAAGAACACCTCCACCATTTCCTCATAGAATATCTATATAAAAATTAGACCAACAATTTTCAAGATTTATAGAAGAATTCAGGAAATTAACTATAAATATTTCGTTTGCCGAGGCATCAGAACAAATGTCGAGTTATGTAAAGTTTAAGAAGAAGGTTCTTGACGAAAAAAGAAAGTTTAAGGATCATGCAATATATAGCTTTATGAATAAGATAATTGAGCCAATAATATAACCTATAGTAGCATCCCAAGGGGAAGAGTTAGAAGATCACTTGAGACAGAAGAGTAATCTAGTAGAATTTGATCCAGAACCTAAATTACCTAAAGATAATTCGATCCAAAATTTGGGAGACCTTGAATTATCATATAAAGATCCATTTCTTATAAATTATGAGGTTGAAATTAATATGTAAATTGAAAAAATTATTGGAAGAATAATGGATTTATAAAGAAACTTGAGAAACAAAAATTTAAATCAATCTAAAAAGAAAAGGCTGACTGAAAAATTAAAATTTGAGGATTTAGTAGGAATCTCAAGATTTGAAAAATATTGGGTGATTGATCAAGGATTACTTGAATGAAAATTTGATCTGGGAGGAAATTTTTTGTTGGGCTAGCAACATTAAACTAAGTGCTTCGTGGAAGGCAACCCATGATTATCAATGTGGTCTGATTTAGTATGCTAGAGAGTCTTGATAATTATTGATGAATTGTGATAGCTTTAGTTTGGATTGATCGGTTTGATTGATGATTGGTGGAAGTTTTGATTTGTTAGTGGTTTGACTTGTAAATCAATCTAAAAAGAAAAGGCTGACTGAAAAATTAAAATTTGAGGATTTAGTAGGAATCTGGGAGGAAATTTTTTGTCGGGCTAGCAACATTAAACTAAGTGCTTCATGGGAGGCAACCCATGTTTATCAATGTGGTTTGATTTAGTATGCTAGAGAGTCTTGATATTTAGTGATGAATTGTGATAGCTTTAATGTGGATTGATCGGTTTGTTAGTGGTTTAATTTGATCTTTGTGTGTCATAAGGGAGGAGATTCTTTAACTTCTTATTATAGCTAGACTTGTATATGTTCTCTTATAGTAGTTGGATAGATGAGTCCATTAGGACTCGAGTCTCACCTAGACTTGAGTTTTACAGGAGGCATCTTGAGTTTAGATAGTGATAGTTCCATCCAAATTCTGTTACTTTCTTTCTCTAACCTTACTTTCATTTGGTAAGTTTCATGAACCAATAGTACCCTTATAACTGTTAGAGGTCCAAAATTTGTGGGATAAGGTCATTCCTAAAGATGGTGTTCGAGACCCAACTTAATTAGGTAATCTTGTCCATGTGGATAACCATATAAAGTTCATGGAAAACACTTAATATATCTATGTAGTGATTCAGTTAGACATGTGAAATAAGGTAGTGAGATGCGATGAGTTAAATGATGAATTAACCTCATTTAGTATGTGTGTTTGTATTTTATGTTTGTTTTTGTGTTACAACTTTATATAGGACTTGAAGAACATTTTTTATATTCATATGTTGATACCTGTTATGCTAGTTAGACTATTATTTAGTCAATTTCATTCTGCCATGTTTAATTTAAATTTGCTTTCTGCTATATGTTTTCTATCTTGATTAATAATTGTAGATGTTTATGATAGACATGTGCGACAGTAGAATTTCTAAACTACTTTTCTTCTTACTTATATTTTTTGTACTTAATACTATACAAGCTTAAAATCAAATTTTGGGAGAGGAAGAAAAATATATTTCAAAGTTAGTATACTTCCTTTTAGTTTAATATTATTACAAGCATGTTTTAGGCTAGATTTACTTTCTTCTGCAGTCATTTTATTTCGATTATGCATGTATATGAATTCGATAGGATGTTGTAGTAGCTAGTAGATTCAATTTTTTTCTTGTTTTTTTTTTGCTACATTTTATGGAATTGATTGAAAAATATTTAAAAATTTAAAATTGGGGGGAGGAAGAAAAATAACTTTCAAAGTTAAACTTTATTTTTCCTATGTAACCTATATTTAATTTGATATCACTTTTTAAAATGACATGTAGTATGTGGTGTTATCTTTAGGATACTAAACTTTTAATTTTCATAAATGATATTAGAAAACTTACTAGAAAGTTTAGTAAAAGATGAAACTAAGGTTAAGATATTTAGTAGAAAATTTTAGGGAAATAATTTTACTATTTATAGTATGAAAAATTGAATTTTTAAAAAATTAAAGATTTTTAGAATGATATTTTCTTAAGAATTTAGATTCTATGTAAATTCTTTTTCAAAAACTAATACTAGATTTTTATGTTAAGAAAAGAAAATAGGTTTCTAACTTTAGAAAGTGGATTATGAAATTGAAAAATCATTAAAGGTCTATCCAGATATAGTAATCCTCATATAAAAAAAGTAAGGATTAAAAAGATCCTAAAAGAAAAAGAAAAATAAAAACAAAAATAAAAAGGAGGAGAAGCTTGAGGAATATGACCTAATTAAAAATTGATTTCACTTGAATTTTTCTAAGGAAGAAAACTTAAGATCAATCATATGCTTAATGTCAAAATGTATTAGTAAAAATTATTTTCAATATATAATGCATAAATTATGAATGTAAAGTTTTCTAAATATCTCAAGTTTGAAAAATTTTCAGTTAAGTCTGAATTAAATAGAAAATCAGTATTCCTAAATTTAATACAAAATATTCTGATACCTTAGATATCATGCACTTTACTAGAAATTCTTCTAAGTTGGATGTTGGCATCAATTTTTGATGTCACGAGTGTAGGGTGTCCACCTGCATGACTCGGGATAACTTACGGCCCGTCTGTAACGTCCGATAGTTCAGACACCCACCCGAGACCTTTTTGTCACGTGTTGAGGGGAACGTAGCCAGAGTCATTCTGCTAGGCTTTGGCTTTCACTTATGTGAACGCCGGTTGGCATTTGGCGCGTCAAACGAGTCCAATCGGGACGAAAAATATTATGTGGCGCGTCACGCGCGATTTTGGCTCGAATTGGTCTGATCATCAGCGAGGTTGTCCAGATGACCCCGGACGACAAAACGAACTGCGCGATCACGTCCGGAACGTCAATTTTACTTAGAAAGGGCGTTCAGTTAGCT
>NEWO01001500.1:20947-46620 GCA_003013225.1 Phalaenopsis aphrodite
TTATTAAGATCAAAATTACCTATTTTCCCTTGGTCAATCCTAAAGTTTGAATAAGGCGCCAAAGTCTGAAATGACTATTTTGCCCTTGGGGCACTTCACCTCATAACTCATTGAACACAACTCAAATGACTTTGAGCATTTAAAGTGTCATATCCATGAGGTAATTACAATGTTTAGAGGAGAATATTTGGACCTCTCAAAGTTTAATTTAATTTAATTTTTTATTTAAATTTAGAAAATAAGTTTTTTAGAAATTACTTTATTTGGCTTCCCAAGATAAAGTTTTATTTATGAAAAAATTATTAGAAGTTTCCCTAAGTCAGAGAAATACTTAGGCAAAATTTCATGGCCTTTTTAATAAATTTATTATAATTAATTTAATGGGAAAATGAGGAAAATCCATTTTTAAGCCTTAAAAATTTGTTTTTAATTTAGGAAAAATTAGGAAAAATATTTTAATGAGTCCCAAGTGATTAGAGAACAATTAGGCACATTTGAAAATATTTTGACATTTTTGGGATTTTTAATTGTTTTATTTATGTTAAATCCAAAATAAGGCTAAAAAATCAAGTATTTTACCAAAAATAACTTTTATTTCTCCTAAGTGCCCCTAATCACAAGAAACTCAGAAAACAACTTTTTATAATTTTCCCAAGTGTATTTAATTTATTATAATTATTTTTGTACAAAAATACAAGGTTTCTTTGAAAATCAGCTTTAGTGCTTAAACTTAGCCAAATAATTTTCAATTTTTTGCAGGGAATATACATGATTTTTATGAATAATGTGGGATTGATTTTGTTAATTTTTTATAATTATTTAATTTACATAAATTAATACAAGATATTTGGGTTTAATTAAATATAAAAATTCACAATGTAATCCAAAGCATCAAAATATTTTTCATAGACTTTCCTAATCACAAGAAACCTACCAAAATTATTCACATAATTTTTCAATTGATATTTTGGTTTATCTAATTAAAATAAGCCAAAATGGTCACTCTAGCTTGAAAATTAGGGATAGAAGTATAGAGATGCCCTCTAACCTTGGAAAAATTAGAGAACACCCCCATTTTGAGGAAGAATGAACCCTAAAAGTTTCAAGTCATGGTGAGAAATATCTAATCATGGAGAATTAAATTACCATAGAGGATATTTAATTCATTGAAAACCATATGTTTGCCAAATAATTTTTATTTTTAGTCCACATTACTCTCCTCTGTTCACTGAGCAAAAGGGTATGTTTATTTAATTTTTATAACTTTTCTAGAGAGCAATATAGTTTTTTGAATTTTAGGTATTTAAAATAATACAGAAAATCCATATTTTTCTAGTTATCTACACAGTGCCGCCTCAACCTACAGCGGCTCCAAACTCACACGCGGTGCACTCCCATTCACTGCGCTTTCCACCTTGGCATGCCACTCGACCCACCTTCTCTTACTGAGAGTTGATCTGGCTCAATCTCCTCCGTCCATTGTATACGCGCTCGATCGAACGGCTCTCCATTATCGTCCGACCTAACCTGTAAGCTGTTCACACTAAGACCTTAAGATCTCATGCTAGACCAACCAAATTACATGGGGTCTGTTTCTAAACCTTCATATTCTCAAGATGAACACATCTATATGGTTAATCAAGTATGAAATCAATCCATTACAAATGAAGAATCAAAATAAGCTCGGGCTAGGGTCATAGCTCAATACCTTTGTCTAAGAGGGGAGGCCTCAATCAAATGGGTGTGGTAGCTTTGATTAGGTCTAACAAACCTCCAGATGAAGTCTCAAGCCCTGGTGAATTATTTAGGTATTAATTTGATCAAAGTGGATTTCAGGTGTGGGTCTAGAGCTAAATTAGAGGCTGTTTGGAGGGGGCTTTTATGAGGAAACAACGTCTCTTGCCCCAAGTATGGTGTGTGCATAAGAAATTTGATTTTGGTGGACTGTGGAGCTATGGAGAATTTTGTACTAGTTTGGGCATAAGTTTGAGCTCAAAATTGGGCTTTCACAGTGGGGATCAACGAGGAAAAATGGTGGCAATGAGCTTAGTAGTTCTCGGAGAGTGTCTGAGAGCAATTGGACAGAGTTTCCCTAAGGATTTGGCACACTTCATGTCTTGGCCATGAGAAGGTGGGTTTAAATAAAATGCTTTAGAGAGGCTGCTAGAGCCTGAATTCAGGTGCAAATTAGTGTTTAGGTGGAGGGCTGAGAAGCTCTAAAGTTTAATTATGGTGAGTTGTCCCCCAAGGTTGAAATTGGGTTTGATTTAGGGATGGTGACCCTCAGTTTTGGAGTTTTTTGGCCATTTGGCCAGCCGGTAGGGCCAGTGGGGTGGCCAGAGGTTCAGGTGAGCTAGTGGGAGGGTTAGTTATGATTAACCCTCAATAACAAGTGATGATGGAGGAGATATTTTGGTTAAGGCCCATAAATGGGATAAGATCGCTTAAACTAGGGGACCTTGGTCCATAGCTTACTTGTGTGGTTTAAGAGGGTTTATCTTGGTTAGTAAGGTGTGCATAGTGGCTTTGAAAACCTTAATTTGTTGACTTTAGGATGACTAAGTCAATCTTGGTGTATGGGTTTAATTTGGGTCAAAATGGCTTAAAGTTGGGTTTTGGTTATGTTCGCCATGACTTTGAGCTCAATTTATTGATCAAAATTATGTAAATGATTGTCATGAAAGTTTTTGGTGAAGGATTGGAGTAATTTTGAGTTCAATTGGAAGCTCAATTTGAAGGATTTTGAGATTTTGTTCAATTTGGGCATGTTGGACTACACTTGGGTCTAGGTTGGGCTAAAGTTGAAATAAGTCCAAATTGGTGGTTGAAAATGATCTATAGTAATGTCATGAAGAGTTTTCAACATAAATTTGGTGTCGATTGTGGTTAGGGCATTCAATTTGGTAGCATTTGGAGACAACCAATTTGGGACAAATTTAGAGATTTTTGGACTTGGGTTAAAATTGAGTGCAATTTAGGCTTTACCAAGGCCAAATGAAGGTTATATTTGGTGTGTAGGATTATTAAGAAGAATTTAGGATCTAAATTAGGGGAAATTGAGTAGGACATAGAGTTTAATTTGGTGGGGTTAAGTCATATGGTTAAAATTGGGAGGTCTGATTTGGATCAAAATTGAGCTCAAAGCATTGGTCAATTAGGCTTGTATTTAGTTTTTATTGATCATATGAAAGTTTAATTTGAGTTTAGGATTAAAATTTATGGGAATTGGGGCTAAATTGATGACATTTTAGATGAATTTGAGGAAATTGGGCCTTTAAAGGCAATTAGGGGATTTTGGTCAAAATGGTCAACTTGGTCAAATTGAGTTCAATTGAAGGGTCCAAATTGGTTTTAGAGATATTTTAAGTGATTTTGGATGTTTTAGGAAAGTTTTGGGTGCCAGGGTATTTTTGTAATTTTAGCAAATTTGAGGGTATTTTTGTAATTTTGGAATTTTTGGGTGGATTTGGGCAATTTGGGTATTTTGAAAAGGTTTGAAATGATTTTTGAAGAATTTTAAGTATTTTGGATGAATTTGAGGATTTTGGTCAAATTTAAGGTTTCCAAGGGCATTTAGGTAATTTGGGTGGATTTAGGGAAAAAGGCAAAGATGGAAATTTTTGTAGAATTGGAGTACCAACCACCTTATATGAGCTATGGAACAATGAGATCCCTTAGTTTTAGCTAAACCCTAGCCTAGGGTCAATGGGTCTAGCAGACCATCTAATGAGTCTCCAAAATGATCAAGGGATCAAAGTCAACAATTTTGGGTTTAGTGTTGTGAGTGGATAGGGTGAAAGTGAGTGACCGTGAGTGCAAGTGGGTGCCAGTGAGTGAACCAGCTCCTCAAGCAGTCCTATGCGAACTCTCTTGAGCTCCCCTATAGTGGCCCCACCTACTAAGTAATAGAGGTTAAGACCAGTATATGATACTTCAAGTTTAGCAAGGAAGAGTTTGGAATTTCTAAAGGCGAGGGTGCCTTTTCTAGTTTTCTAGGAATAGTCAATAGGAAAATCCTATGACTAGACCTTAAGCTACTAAAGAGGGGAAACTGAAACTCAACCAAAAGTGAGGTCAACAATACCTAAATTTCAATCCTTATTCCGAGATTGATATCTAAATTTCAATTCCCATCTCGGGGTCAATACCTAAATTCTGATCACCTTCTTCCTGAGATTGGTACCTAAATTTTCATTATCTTTCTGGAGTTGATGCCTAAATTTCAATTCCCATCTCAGGATTAGTACCTAAAATCTGATTCAATTCTCCCCAAGGTTGGCACCTAAATTCTAATCCTCATTCCTGGATTGATACCTAAATTTTGATTCCCATCTTGGGGTCAGTACCTAAGTTCTGATTCCCTTCTTTTCAAGGTCGGTACCTAAATATTGATTCTCTTTCCAGGGTTAATACCTAAATTTCAATTCCCATCTCGGGGTCAGTACCTAAACTCTGATACCCTTCATTTCGAGGTCGGTACTTATGTTTCAATTCTTATTCTGGGGTCGATACCTAAATTTAAATTCCCATGTCGGGGTCATTACTTAAATTATGATTCCCTTCTTTTTGAGTTCAGAACCTTAATTTCAATTCTCATTCTATCTCCCATCTCGGGATCAGTACCTAAATTTTGAATCCATTCTTTCCGAGGTCGATACCTAAATTTCGATTCTCATTCTAGGGTTGATACCTAAATTTCAATTCCCATTTTGGGGGGTTAGTACCTAAATTCTGATTACCTTCTTTGTGAGGTCGGTACCTAAATTTTGATTCTCTATCCAGGGTTGATACCTAAATTTAAACTCTCATCTCGAGGTTAGTACCTAAATTCTGATTCCCTTCTTTCTGAGGTCGGTACTTAAATTCTGATTTGCATCCTGGGGCTGGTACCTAAATTCCAGTTCCTATTCTGAGATCAATACCTTAATTCTGATTCCCTTCTTTCTGAGGTTGGTACCAAAATTTTGATTCTCATTCCGGGGCCGGTACCTAAATTCCAGTTCCCATCTCAAGATTAGTACCACAATTATGATTCCTTTTGAGTTAGGTGTGAGTCCTTGTACTTTCCATCTCAGTCCGATAACTTCACATATTTCTGTCATTCAAAATTAATCTTCACTAAATCAAAGTCAAAATTGAAATTAAAGTTAAAACATAAAAAATTGAAATTGCATTGAGTCTTCCTCGCACCCGTCAGTTTTCTAGGTGGCTATCTCCATAAATCCTACGAGTAACCCTTCACTTGGGTGAGCAAGCATAAATCACTTTGTAAATTTCAAACTGACTTTTGAAAATGATATGATGAAGGTACACCCGCCAATTCCCGGCGGGAGTCCCTGCATACTCCTCAATGAAAACCTTCTCCACATTTTTTCTTCTCTACTCTAAGCTTGTCAGCTTAAGTAGTTGTGTTGGTTTGCTGATCCTATTTTTCAATGCCAATACGTGTGGAGTGCCTGCCCATCATACCACACCTATCGGGGGTCCATTTGTTTGATGTCTAATTTCTTCCTTAGAAGCCTAGAATCTAGCTATAGGACTTTCCTGTTTACTATTCCTAGAGGACTAGTGATGGTACTCTCACCAAAAGAAATTCTAAACTTTTTGTTTTTCTCATCTTGAAGTTCCACATGTTGGTTCTAACCTCCAGCACTTAGTAGGTGGGACCAATATGGTGGATCTCAAGAGGATTCCACATAGAACTTGTTGGTCATAGGGTTAACCCTGAGTGGCATGGTCTTGGTCAGTTTTGCACACACACACTTTCACCTACACTCACAACCTCATCCTTGGCCAAACATACCTAGCATGATCCTCTGATCTATTGTTAACTCATGTGGGTAGTCCCCTAAACCATTAGCCATGGGATAGGGTTTAGCTAAGACCAGCACATGGAGTATCCAAATGGGAGTCCCCTTGGTCCTATAGCTCAAATATGACCTTATGATCAACATCCTCAAGCTATCCTGAATTTACCAAATTTCCAATTTGGACCCTCTTTGGCCTCAAATTTAACCAAATTACCAACTTGTCGCAAAACCCTAGCTTTTCCAACATTTCCCAAAATTAGCAAAAATATTCAAATCTCTTCAAAAATAATTTCAAACCCTTCCAAACCACTCAAATTGGCCAAAATACCTCAAAAATTTCAAAATTCCCAAAATGCCCCCAAAACCCCTAAAATTAGCAAAATACCCTTCCAATTCCAAAAATTTCAAAAATTCCTAAAGTCTTCAAAATCACTCCAGATGTCCTCAAAATCAATTTAAACAACTCAATTGGGCCCACTTTGACCAAATTGATCCATTTTTACCAAAAGCCTTAAATTTCTCCTTTAGGCCTAAAACGCCTAAATTGCCCCCAATGTCCATCCAATTGACTTCAATCCTCCCCAATTTCAATTATAAATTAAAATTAATCATGCCTAAACCCAATCTAAACCAAATTCAAGCCCAATCGAACCCAATTTAAACCTAATTCCTAGCCCAATCAAAAGCCCCAATTTTGACTATATGACTCAATTTCCCTAAATTGAACCACATGACCAAATCAATTCCCCCAAATTAATGTCCAAAGACCTTCATGACATTCCCCTAAACCAAATTTGGTCATCTATTGACCCTAATTTGAGATCAAGACTCACACAAATCCAAACCAAGTTAAAATACCAAATTTTTTCCCCAAATATGCCACATGTCTAAATGTCCCAAAATTGACCACCCCAAAGAAATTCAAAGATCACCACAATCCTTTTTTAAAATCTTCATGAAAATCATCCACACCAATTTGATTAATCAATTGGACCCTAGCATAGCTAAAGACCAACACCTAAAAAAATTGGTTTGATCAATTTTAGACAAAGGTATTGAGCCCTCACCTCAGTCCGAGCTTAATAAAATTCTTCATGCATATAGATTGTATTTCATACTGTATTAGCCTTATGATAAGTTTGTTTAGGTTAGATGTGCTTAGAGGAGCAAACTTGAAGTGATTTGATTGAGTGTAGCTCAAGACTTTAAGGCTTTAGTGTGGACGGCTCACGGGTTACACTAATGGGGGACGATGGAGGAGGAGCATCCAATCACACTTGTATCTAACAAAGGGCTCTGATTGCGTCAAATGGGAGCGTGGCTCATAAAGCACGTGATGACTTAGCTGGTAGCACCAAATCAGGTGGAGATGCGTAGTACTTTGGAGCAGTCGCATGATGTCATGACGCTGATTGGGTTAAGCAGAAAATTATGGCTTTTCTGAATCATTTAATCTAGTGTACCTTCAAAAATTCATAACTTGGTGTAGATAATTCACAAAAAAATAAAATAAAAATATCTTTTTGCTCAGTGAACAGAGGAGAATAATGTGGAACAAAAATAAAAATTATTTGGTGTATCTCTAATTTTTAATTAATTAAATAGCCTCTCTAATGTTTTTATTTTAATTAATTTTATAATAATCACCACGGATTAAGAGTATAGGGGTTTGTTCCTCATGACAGTAAGTATTTTTTATGATCTTTCTAAAGTTAGAAAGCATCTCTACACATGCAACACTAATTTCTAAGTGTAGATAACTTTTTTACTTAAAAAATTTATATACATTAAAATATAAATAAAAAAATCATGGGACTTGTATTGGTAGGTTCCTTATGATCAAAAAATGATTCAAAAATTGTAAATTAAATTTTAATATTTATGTAAATTATTATAGTTAATAAACCAGAAAAAATTCAAAAATATTAAAATAAATTTATTTTATCTCAACAATTATCAAAATTAATTCCACATTGTAAATAACACTTTTTCCACTCACTGTAACAATTTTAGATTTATTTGATTAATTTTTACCACCAAAATGGTTTTTTAAGTGAAATGACCTGTTTGGGCACTAAAATAATTATAATAAATTAAATGTAATTAGAAAAATTATAAAAAGTGGCTTTCTGAGTTTCTTGTTTAAGCTATATTTTGAATTAAAAATCATTAAAAATAATTAAAAATTTCAAGAAAAAGAATGGTTGAGAAAGTTCCTATTTACTTCTTAATCACATAAGACTCATCAAATCATTTTTCCTTAATTTTCTAAGCTAAATTTAAATTTTTAAAGGCTAAAAAACTATTTTTCTTAATTTTTGATCAAAATAATTATAATAAATAAATTAAAAGTCATAAAAATGAATTTTTAATTTCTTTGAGTTCTCTGGACTTAGGGAGATTTAATAAAAATTATATAAAGTAATTTTTGTAATTGAAACATATTATCTATTTAATTAAATCTTTAAAATCATTAAATAATTATGATAATTAAATTATTATTTAAAAAAAATTAAAAAAATTTGTCCAAGTGGTCCTTTGACCTTGGTGAACTTCCAATAATTTTTCGATGAAAAAAAATTTAAATTTGATTATTTGAAAAAAGTAAATTTGAAATTCATAATTTCTAAGTTAAAATAATTATTTAAATTAAATTAAATTTTGAAAAATCACATTTTTCTCCTCTGATATTTTAATTAACTCATAAAGGAGATACTGTAAAATTTCAAAAGTCATTTGAATATATTTAATAAGTTATGAAGTGGAAAGCCCTAAGGGCAAAATGGTAATTTTAGGTTTTAGTGCCCTAATCAAAATTTAAGATTAATTGAAGGGAAAAAAGGTGATTTTGATGCTAATGAATCCTTTTGGATGTTTGAAATAAAATGGGTTAAAAGGTAGAAACCAATTAGCCACCTTTTCATGATAAAGGTAAAATTTTAATTTCCTAAATTATCAGGATTTCAAAGTTAATTAAAAATTAAATGATTCTAAAGTGATGGGCATATATTAGGAAAATGTTTATTCACTTAATTTATGTCAAAAATTGAATATGATATGATCTTTTAATAAGAATATGTATCACTTAAATTAAAATTTTAATAATTGCAAATTCAACCATAAAATTTTTTAGGGCTTGGTAGTGGGCTAGGCATAAAGAAAACTTTTTTGTAATGAGGTTTAGAAAAGATAAGATGATTAATAATTAAAACCCTTTAAATACTACGAGCCTAACTTTAGTGTTGGGTACAAAATCTTTAATAACTTAAACTTGCCCTAGGGGTATCCACATCATAACTTTTAAGTAAAACATCAACTGATTAATTGGGTCCCTCACACTTGAGATAATTAAAAATATCAAGTTCACCAAGCATAAGGTGTTTTAACTCATCAAATTTAAAGCTTGGAATGATTAATTGAACAATATAATAGATTCAAATAAACTCGTAATACTTTAAAAGAAATTTAAGAGCTGTTAGGGGTTGTTCCCCAGACATTTTTATAACCTTCTGGATATTTTGACAGACAGTTTAACTTATTATAATTTGTTTATAAAACACTTAGGGACTCACCAAGAACCTTCGTCTACACTTGCAATTTATTCAAATTTTCTATAAAATTCTATACCTGCTGCAAGTTCTAACTTTTCAGTAGGAGCACCGAGAAGATGACAGGTATGCTTTTACAGTGTTATTTAATTTCTGTCATTTTAATTTCTGCAATTTACTTTCATTTCAAAACATGACACATGCTTTGTTGTGGATGTCACTTTACTTGCAAAACAAAACAATAATTTTTTAAAATTAATCAATAATTTTTAAAATTAAATTAAATTGTTTCAAATGTAACCATAAATCCTTTAAAATACAACATTTCATAACATGTCCTTTCGAATTTACGGGAGTTCCTCAGAGGAGGTAACCCACAGATGCTAACGACATCTTCCCGGTTTAAATGGGTTTAACAACTCGTTTAAGATAAGGAAATTCAAAAGAAAATAGGGATATTGAAACGAGGGAACCGTAGGATCCTAACTAGCGTCGCTCTAATTAACTTTAACCCCCCATTGGATTTGAACTTGTCATTTATAACTTTAAGACTTTAGACTTTAGGACTGCTACTTCACTGAAGAGCTTGGAGTTAATTTTGTGGGCAGCCTTCTATAACAGCTATATGCAAAAACACAAGGATCTACAACAACAATTTCCTTCCTTAGAATTAAACAAAATAAGCCATAGGATTTTGAGGTTTTCCACCTAGTGCGACATAAATCCTTAACTTATATTTAGGCATTTGCACAATCATGTCGTGCAAAATAAGCCCTAACCCATTTTAGGTTTTCAAGGTTGTCGTTTGTCATGACCTAAACCCTCACATCTTCCAAGCTATTTATGTGACCGTCTCACATAAATGTAAGCCCTAACTAAAAAAATTGACAGGATGAAATGTTCGATAATTTTCTTAAAAATTAAACCCAAACCTTAGGATAGCTTGGGAAGTCATCAAGGTTCTCCTCAGGATCAGTGACAACCTCTAGTTCTTCTTTCTTTGGATTCCAAGATAAAATTTTCCAAACTTGAGCCTCTCCCATTTCACACCTCTTTGTCCAATTTTTTAAAAGTCCTCTCTTTGAAATTCTTGGAGACAACATTTTTTGATCGAAATCAAGAGTTTTATTAACTGAATATAGTCATTTAAGATGTAATTGACTATAAGGGCTTGCCTCTATAGGGAGCTTTAAGAACCCAGGTAATGTAAACCTTGTTTAATTGTTTGTATTAGATAGATGAACTTTTTTAGTCAACATAAATGGTTTCACAGACTAAAACATATATCATTAATTCTTTAGTTTATTTAATTGAGCATCACCAAAAAGTAGTGTGACTATCCTTCAAAGTAAATATATTGCATGCGGTGTTGTGCTCGATCATTTAAACTACTACAAATATGAGATAAGTTTGGTCTTGTATTTTGAAAACTGAAATATTAATTTCTCTAAATTATATGTATATAAATTAAATTAAGTAAGCTTTTAAAGTAGGGCATTGGGATATCCATTCCAACAATGACAATCCCTAATTTGGTGACCGACAACACTTATCAAGTTTTTTTGAAGTCTGTTCTACAATTTTTTATAACAGCATGTCAGATAATGCAGCTAGTTTAAGGCCTTTTCTTTTCTCACTAAGTGATAAGGCTAAGAATTAGTTATAATCATTAGTTATTAACTCTATTAAAAATTGGGAGGAGTTAACTCAGAAATTTCTAGCTAAGTATTTTCCACCTTCAAGAACTACTAAACTTAAAAATTATATTATCTTGTTTTGTTAGTATAAAGGGGAATCAATATACGAAGCATGAAAAAGATTTAAGGAACTCCTAAGAAAGTGTCTACACCATGCTCTACACGATTGGTTAATCATTCAAACTTTTTACAAGAGTTAGTAAGATCCCTTAGGTCTAAATTTGATGCACCTACTGGTGGATCATTAATGTCAAAACCATTTGATGAAGTATATTTATTAATTGAAGAATGGTTTCAAATGAGTTTCAATGGCTTTCTGCAAGGGTAAATTCTAAAAAGGTAGCTAATGTTCATGATACAGATGTTATTGCAATCCTTGTATCTCAGGTTGCTGCAAATCAAGGAAGTTGGACCAATTTGGTTTGAAGCAGCCTCAATTTACTCCAGTAAGTGAGAAAAGTTCATTAGGGCATATGATTGATTCTAACTTATCATATGAGACTTTAAATACCTTAAAAAACTCATATTCAAACTTTTACAAACCAGGTTAGAAGAACCATCCTAATTTTAACTAGCGTCATACTATTGGGGGTGGAAACCAACAATGAAAAAACAATCATGCAAATCCTAATGGAAGTTGGGATAATTAGAAGAATAGAAACTATAGACATTCATATCCATCAAACTCTAACAATGATCAACAATTTAAGGATAAGAAGATGTTTATAAAAGAAGTGGTATTTTAAATGGGAAACCGGTTGCAATGCTAAAATGGTGCAATTAGAAACTTAGAGAATCAACTAAGACAAATTGCTAATTCACTTAGCAATAGACCCCAAGGAACACTTCCTGATAACACTGAGATCAGGCTTAAAGAGAACAATAATGAACAAGTAGAAGTTGTCCAATTAAGAAGTTGAAAAGCGATAGAGGATGTTGTTAGAAAAGAGAAAGAAGTTGTGAGAGAAACAAAGGAAACTAAAAGACCTAAAGAACATGTTTCTAAGGATCTATAAAAATTAATATATCTAATTAAAATCAATTTAGAAAGACCACCACCTCCATTTCCTCAAATACTTACACAACATAAGTTGGATAAAAAAATTTCATAGTTCTTAGAAGTACTTAAGAAGTTAACGATAAATATTCCTTTCACTGAAGCTTTGTATTAGATGTCAAGTTATACAAAGTTTATGAAGAGATATTAAACCAGAAAAGGAAATTTGCCGATTACAAGATAATTGCACTAAGTGAGGAGTGCAGCGCTATACATCAGAAACTTAAAGATCCTTGTAGCTTAACAATTCCTTATGCAATTGGAGAAAGATTATGTGGAAAAGGTTTATGTGATTTAAGAGCGAGCATTAATGTGATGCCTCTATCTATATTTAGAAGGTTAGGTTTAGCCGATATTTCTCCCACTATTGTAACCCTTCAGCTAGCTGATTGATCTATCATTTATCCAAAACGTGTTATAGAAGATGTTTTTGTTAAAGTGGATATATTTATCTTTTCTATAAACTTTATTATATTAGATATGGAGGAAGATAAAGAAAATCCAATTATTTTCGGGAGGCCTTTTCTTGTTACTAGACAAGCTATGACATATGTGAAAAAAGAAGATTTTACTATAAATATTAATGACCAGGAAGTCACTTATGATGTTTTAAAGACTATGAAATATCTATCTGAGAGAAAAGGTGATCATTGTTTTTTGATGGATGAGGGACCTTTTCTTGTACTAGAAAAGCTATGATAGATATGAAAAAAGAAGAGTTGACTATAAATATTAGTGACCAGGAAGTCACTTATGATGTTTTAAAGACTATGAAATATCCATCTAAGAGAAAAGATGATCATTGTTTTTAGATGGATGAAATTGACTATCTAAGTAAAGACCATTTTTAAGAAAGTTTTGAGAGTAAGTTAACAGATGAGATTGAAATGTACATTCATCATGAGTTGAAAATGTTGTTTAAAGAAGACTATATCTATGTTTAGGAGAGGTGTGAAATGATGGACATTACTGAAAATATTAAACTTTTAATTTCATGTATTGAAAAATCTCATTAACTTAAGAGGAATGTACCCTATACAATTTTAAAGCTTACTTATTTAGGGAATTCATCTACACCACGAGTCTTTATATCTTCAAATTCAAATCCATCACAAGAAGAACCTAAATTGAATGATGAAAAAGTTCTCCTAAGAAAGAGTTATTCAAAATCACTGAATGACATATTCCATGGAATACAAACAAAATAAATGAGATTCTGATGTTGGGGCAACCAGAGTAAACATTGGATACATCGGGTTGTTGATGTTAGACCAAGCACTTCGTGGGAGGTAACCAATGGTTATCTTTGTTACCTGATTAGTGTGATTATTGTTATGTTTGATTGGATAATAGAGAGATGTTGGACTTTGATCCATGTTTAATGTGCATGAGTGAATTGGATGAATGTTGTAAGGTAATTCCTTCATCATGACTAGAATTGTATATGATTTCTGGTAGTAGCAGATTGACAAGTCTGTTATGACTTAGTTCTCAACCAGAGCTGAGCATTACCTTCAAGCATGTAGAGTTTGGATTTGGACCACTCCATGTCAACTCTATTACTTACTTTATCTGACTTTGTTTTCACTGAGTAAGGTAATGCACTTTCTTAGTGCAACATTGGGATAAACTGCACTATTTTTATTTACCAGATTGTGTATACCTTATACGTAGATTAACCATAAAATTGGCAACACTTTAAGGAATTCTGGTCTATGGGTGATAACCATATAAATTTTTGTAATAACCCATGTTATTAGTGTAGTTTCTTCCATTATAAATTGAAAGTAAGGAGGAGAAATGTGAGTAGAAGGGAGATCGAATAAACCTCAGTTGTTTGTTTATGAATCTATGAGTCTATGTTTTGGAGTTCGTGTGTCTATGTTTGGAGATGAAAAAATTTATCTCAATATTTTAAACTTGTTAGAATCCAACAATTCCTTTTTAAAGTTTAAAATGCGTTCCTGTTTAATCTTTACTTTGCATCTGTTCTACTATTTAAAATTCCATCACAGTGTTATGTCAAGCATGTTTAGGCTAGATTTACTTTATAATGCATTATTCTACCATGTGTTTTTTTTTATATATTTGTAGGATGTGTAGTAAATTGCAAAGGAGATCTTTCCTTACTGCATATTTTTGTACTTCGTTGTTACTCATGTTTGAGCTTAATTTAGGGGAAACGAAAAATGTTTAAAATTTAAACCTTACTTGCTTTCAAAAGTACTACAAATAAGTTTATATTTTATTTTTAATGATTATTATTATTATGTGGAGTCACCTTAAGGATGTTATAATATTAAGTATTCAAATGGAGAAGAAAAACTTAGTTGATATTTTTAGAGAAAAGGGTGAACCTAGAGCTAAGGATATTTAGTGGAGAACTTGGAAAAATGAATAACTATCTTTATTAGGAAGAATTGTATCTTTGAAAAATTAAGGATTCTTAAAATTTTTATTTTCAAACATCTAAGGCTCTTTTAGAAAGTATTTAAGAAAAAAATTATTTTCAAGTGAAGGAAAGTAATATGTTTTAACTTTTGAGGAGGATAGTGGAATTCAAAATTATTTAAGGACTTATCTAGATATAATATTCCTCACATAAAAAAAGTAAAAAGTTAAAAAAGAAAAGAATGGATCAAAAAGATCTTGAAAAAGAAAAAAAATTGTGAGGAGAAGCTTGATGAGAGGTCCTAATCAAAAATTGGTTTCACTTGAGTGTTTCTAGAGTAATAAACTTTGAACAATCTTAAGCTTGCTTTTTATACATATATTAGTAAAAAATATTTTTATGAGAGTTCTTAAGTCTTGAAAATAAAGTTCATAGGATCCAAAGTTTGAAAAATCTGCATATATTTCCAAATTAGATAGGAAAAAAAATTCCCAAGTTTGATGATAAATATTTTAGACACTAAGATAGTATGATTCACTAGAAGTTCTTCTAATTTGAACTATCATATTTTTAGAACAAAATTTTATCAATTCTAAAATATGACCCATTAACTCTAATGAACATAAATTATTTTAAAAATGTAGTATTACTTGAGGACAAGTTATGTTTAAATTTGGGGGATCTTGTTGTAGCTAAAAATATAATATTTTTCATGTTATATTTTATAATGATATTGCACTTTAATGATATGTGATACACCTAAAATATAAAATATTTTTATACACATTTTATACCTATTTTTTAGATATTATGCTTTAATGAAAGATATTTGTGTGTTTCTCTCTCAATTACAATTGAATGGATGAAAAATGTTAAAAGGAGTAAAAAAGAGTCAAATTTGGAGAAAAAATGATGAATGTGCAAAAATGAGCTGGGGCGCTTAAGAGCCCAGTACTGGCGCTTATGCGCCAGAGATTATGCACCAAAAAACCACGCCTAAGCGACAGGTACCCCGCACATACACGAAAGAAGTAGTTATTTGATGATTCATTGAATATAAATGAATTTTTGAAGAGGTTTTTGAAACAACCCTTTGTAAAAATGTGGGAAATAATCCATGGACACGAAAATTCATTCAATTGGCTTTTGAAAGGAGAAAGTTCTAGAAGATTCATTGAATGGAGATACATTTTGAAGAGACACTAAGCCACCTTTAGGAATTAAAGAAGACTTGGATCATCAAAAAGGGGGGCCAACCATTAGACATCCATGACCATCATTTATCCAAATAACCACCACCACCAGTGCCCATCACTGCCGCTGCTGGCCACTTTCTTTTTTTTTTATTTTTAGTTCTATATTATGAGTGAAGGGAGAGAATTCAAAGGAATTTCAAGATATTTGGTGGAGAGGATTTGAGATAAGTGTTTACCTTTGTAACTATATTTGGTTTCAAATTAAATTGCTTGATTGTGTGTTCATGTGCGGTTGTATTTTTTTCATGGATTCTTAGTAGTTTTCTTTATCTTTTTCTTTAAAATTATAAGTAATTAAGTATTTAAAGGAAGTTTTGTGAAGTATTAGACTTCAATGTTGGAAGTAGTTGTGGTGATTTGAAACCTTGCACTTTATTTACTTCTTGATTTGGCCAATTAAGATGTTAATGCTTGTTGTGAGAACATGTAAGATCTAAGATGGTCTTGTTTCAATTAAAAAATGGTTAGATTCACTTATTTATTTAATGAATGAGAATGTAGTTCATGTGGTTGAGTGCAAATAAATAGGAAAACTAAATTTTCAAGGGGTGTATAATTAGAGGACTTTAGAGTCACAGGTGATCCGACTTTTTGTTGCGATAAATTGCGTAAAATTTAATTAAATATAATCAATTAATATTCAAATTCTATGCAAGTATATGTATCGTTATTAAGTAATAATGAACTTTCTATTTAAGCCCCAAATATCGATCCTACTGGGAAGGTTTAAATTGAAAATGATAAATTTGCTAGGAAATTCATAGAATGTCAATTGAAATCACTGTCACTAATTTCAATTGTTGAGATGTAATCAAAATTAAGTTTCTAAACTATTATCAAATCAAATATATAAAATTTAAAATAGTAAATACTAATCTATTAATTATGTTTATGTAACGGAGATTCTTATGTGAAAAAACATCATTCCAACTACAATGAGGCTGTGGTAAAATGAGATGAGATAAATGTTCAAAATATGTATTGTGCCAAATAGGAGCAATTTTAATTCTCTACCCTATTACAGTGCATAGAAAATCATTGGCTAATCTCAGTGTTTAGTCCCTAAATCCGTGGCTAGGCTAGGAGGATATTGGCTCCCACTTAGCTTCACCTGAAGGCTAGCTCTCACTTCAGTTTTTAAACACTAAGACTGAATTGAAGATTTTAGTCTGTCACCCTAAAGGTTGTCCAATTCTACACCCAACAAATAATATTTCCCCATTTATTTACACTTAATTCCATAAACGATGTTCTCCTTCATGGAATCAAATGTGATCCTTACTCTATTATTGAACTCATACTCTATTTCACAGATCATATGTTTCGTAACACATTTTAACAATTCAATTGGCCCAATAGAAAAGTATATTAAGTTTGGATTTGAAAAGTCATCACTATTTATTTTACAATTTAATATTGACACATTCATGTTATCTCTTTATTTCATCATATCTTAGAGTAGAGAGAAAGATAGTTAGAACTACTCAAGCTTCATGAGAAAGAAATAACAAAACACAAATTTCATATATAAAAGAAAGTTCATACAATACTGATAAAAAAACAATACCTATCTGAAAACTCTTTCTCAAAGCAAATCCTTGTAGCCTTTCCTTAGAATTGCACGAAGGAGATATATCTCACTTTTCTCCTTCTCCAACACTCTTACAGAAAGTTTCACACTAAATCTCACCAAAAAAACTCTAAAATATGAAAGCAAAATCACTAATTGACTATAATATGGAAGTGGAATTGAATGATGTGGTGCGAAAAATGAAAGTAGATGAGTGAAAAATGTAGAGGAGCACTTTTTCTGATGAAATTCAGCCACAAATAGAACCTAAGGTCGGTTCTCCAAGAGGTGCCTCCAAAAACTCTTCAAGAAATTGTCCAAACACATCGAACCTTCTAGAAACGGGGTCTGCATCGCCTTTGGTGCCGTCGGCGTTAGTTTGACACTGTCAGCGCTGAGTAAAAAATCTCCGCGTTAATTTGTTCTGCTTCGTCGGCGCTGCCCTCGGCGCTGAGCATTTCTTCAAAAACATCATTTTGACTCCAAATTTCATTCATTTTGCTTTCTTTTTGCTTTAAGCCCTAAAAATCAATAACCAGTAAGAAAACATTAAAATACCTTCCATTAAAGTGCAATATCATCAAAAATAGGTATAAAATATGGGTCTAAAAATACATATATTTTTGGTGTATCAAAATCCCCCAAACATACATGTTACTTGTGCTCAAGTAACTCCTTTACTACATAAAAATATGACTTATGATAAAGACCTTAACTTTTAGACTTCCATATTTTAGTTTTCCAAATATAATAGTATAACTTAAGAAAAATTCAAAACAACTCCAGTTAATACTAAAGGTGTAAAGATATTTAATAACTAAGTCTAAGGTTTCTGATCTTCTATTTCTTTCAAGAAAAAAATTCAATTTGTTATATTAAAGTCACTTAGAAAATTCATATGAAAATTAACTTCATAAAACTTTATTAATAATTAAGTTAACATTCAAATAAAAAGTTTAGAAAATGTGTTCAAGTCGTTTTCCTTAAGTTGATTCAAGTGAAACCAATTTTTAATTAGACATGTCCTCAAGCTTCTCCCCATATTTTTTTTCTTTATCTTTTCTTTTCAGGATCATTTTTAATCCCCTTTTTTTTCTTTCTTTCTTTTCTTCTCTCTCTTTTTTTATATGTCAGGATTACTATATCTATATAGCCTTTATTGATTTTAAACTTCACTATCATCTTCTTAAAGTTAAAAACGTTTTACATTTCTTCACTTGATAAATTTATATTAATTTAAAGATTTCATAAATTTTAATTCTTTTCTTTTTACATGAATCTCTTAAGATTTTTAATACTTTAAATATACAAATTTCCTCTACTAGAAATAAAAAAATAGTCTTATTCTCTTTTACTAAATATCTTAGCCACTAGAATTAACCTTTATTATTGAAAATTTTTACTTAAATTTATGATATATTTAGAAACATAAATATAGTTATCCAAAGTTAACCTCTAATACGAAAGGTCATGTTAAATTTAAAATTTTGAAAGTATAATTAAGTGAGGAAAAATAAAATTAAGTTATTTCTCTCTTTCTAAAAATGATTTTTTATCATCTCCCCCCCCCCCCGTAACTTAAATTTTTAAAAGATTTTTACATGAAGAGTTTTAAAAATGAAGGGTAAAATAAAGCATTAAATTCATAAAAAAAAATTTATACATATTGGAGATTCTGATTTTTTAACATAAATTTTGAAAATACTGCAAGTGCTAAAATGAAAACTGTAAGGCTAAAACATTAAATTGCATATAATTCATATAAAATTTGTTAAGTGCTAAAATAGAATAAAGTGCTTAAAATAACAACATAACTAAACTAAATTCTAAAAAAAAATAGTCTTCCACATTAAAATTTCACATAACATAACAAACAAAGTTTAAACAACATCACAACAAAAACAATACAATCACACGGTACAAAGACAAACAAACAAACAAAAAGATCTCTAGTCATTATCATCTTCGTCTTCATTTACATCCAACTTCTGCTGCTGATATGGAGTAAACACAGGGTGAACAGGGAACTAAACTGAATGTCCTCCCCTCAAGTATCTAACTAAAGCATCATCATAAGCAACATCATACTCAATTTTTTGCCGAATCAAATCATCAGTGTGAGCATTTCTAGCTTCCATATTATGCATCCTATAATCCATCCTCAAAATATCTCCCTGTTGTATCATCATCTGATTCAAAAGTTCTCTTTGTTGGGGTCACTAGAAGTAGGTCATTGAGAGGTAGAAAGAATATCCCTAGAAGTAGAAGGAATATCTCTAGCCTTACTGTCAAATCTCCAGTCAACATGAGATTCATAAGTCTTGATGTTAGTAGGCCCAATAGGTCTTTGAGGCTCAATCCTCTCCTCATCAGGTCTAAAATCAACTCCTGCCTTCTCACAAAGTGTGTAAATAAGAGCAGGGTGTGCAAATCCACCATAAGTCTCTCCCAGAGTAATAGATCGAGTGTTCATATAAATAATATAGCCCACATTTATGTCCATAACTTACTGAATACATTAGTTTGGGATGGCTCTATCTTTGGTCACCTCACTATGATGGTTCGTTGGAATCATTCTTCCAGAAGTACAATAATGTCAGGCGTTAAATATACATTTAAACTAGTATGGGGAAAGTTAACTTTAACTCCATTTTTTATTTTCCAAGCCCTTTCTCACTATTCAGAAAAGAAATAACTTCATCTAAAGCCTAATCTGTAACTGGAAAAGAATGATACTGCCATCTATACACATCTTCTACAAAATAAAACTCATTTATTTTCTTTGGAGTAATTCTACCCTTTTTCCTTGAAAAAATACATAATCATCAGAAGCTTCAACAAGTTTGGCATAAAATTCCATTACAACCCCAACTATCGCATCGACAGTAAAATAACAGAAGTTTTTCCATTGTCGAGCAATAATCAAACGTTCAACTTCTCCTCCTAGATTTTTAAAACCACGGTCTTGAATTATACTCTTATTTTCTTAAATGCTATGAAATCAAACACTGGCTCTAAAGCTAACAAATTTTTGTTCGTCATATTCTACTTTCCTTTTGCTCGATCTAGGTGCCATAGGAAATCTAGAAAATTTTGAAAAATTTGAATAAATTCTAAATTTCCAAAAATCAAAATATAAAACATTATAAACTTCAAATCACTATATAAGAGTTCATCTCCAAAGGATTTTCTAAAACATTTCTAAAAAAAATTTCATATTTTTGAATCCATGCAATGTGAGATAAATCCTTGATGAAAATCAAAATTTTTTTGGTTTAAAGTGTAGCTCTTACATAGAGAAGATAAAATCCAAAGTTGTTTAGCCTCTAAATCACCTCAAATCCGACCACAATCAAGCCCTAGCCAGCCAAACCGAAGGTTGAAGATGACTTAAACGTAAAAATGGTGGCCACAGTAAAAATTTTGAATTTTTAGGGGTTAAAATCTATTGTCGGGTCGTGGGCGCTGTCGATGCTGATTCTAGCTCTGTCGGCGCTGTCGATGCTGATTCTAGCTCTGTCGGCGCTGAAAGCTCGAAAATTTCATATTTTGATTTTTTTAATTTTCAATTTCCTATCGACTTACTCCAAAATTTTTAGTATTTTAAACACAAATTTTTATCTAACAATAATTCACAAAACAAAACATTTCACCAAAAATTTTCACAAACAACAACAAACTAACTTTTATATATGAAAGTACACTTTTTTACAAACACTTATTTTTTTAATTACACAATCACACATATTAAATAAAATAATTATGAATCAGCGTCGAAATCAAATCACAACACTAAACGCTGTCACAAAACTGTACACACAATCAAAGTTCATAATTCTAAAGCAAAAAAAAACCAAACCAAATTAAATCCACACAATTACACTAATTATATATAATGTTCTAAAATAGATAGAGAATTTAAAGTCTTTAATTACTACCCCTCTTCTTTAGTGCTTTCTCCCCCTCTGATATCTCCGATAGATTGGTAATGAACATATAAGTTGTACAAGGATTGGTACGGGAATTGATCTTTTGAATTTTCTTTGATCCACCCATTTTCTTTAAACATCCAAACTAATCCTGCTTAAAAAATTCCAGTGTGATAAAAATTTTCTTTCATTCTCCAATCTAGGTGATCAAAAATGTATTTAAGATCTCCTACTGCATTCATAAACTCTGAAGTTCCATTTCAACTTTCTTTAATTTCTTTTCCAAAGCAAGCAAACTTCCAACTGTTGGTGATATTAATGGAGTTGAAGCATGTGAAGATTGATCTATGATGGCTTCTAAAACTTCATTTCCATTTCCACAATAATTCTCATCTATAGGATTCATGGGCTCCCAAGGTAATAAAGTCTTTTCCAACTTTCATATGGAACTTGGGCTTGACTCCAAATAAAAAAGATGGTAGATGGATGCCCAAGTTCATAAATTGGTCCATTAGTAAGGATACCCATAATAGATATAAATATAATAGACCCAATATTAATGGGTTTTTTCATTTGAATGATGTAATTTAAAATAACACATTCTTTGGTGACTCTACTAGTTTTCATAGTAGGGAGTAATTTTGAAGCAATAAAGAAATGCCATTGCTTCAAAATTGGATTAAGTAATGAAGTGGAGAAACTAACATATCCTTCATCTCGTATCTCCCACATATCACTTTCATCTATCAGAAGATTATACACGTATTGCATCAAATCTCGTGTAGGAATGAAATTTGTATAATGACATATTGGAATTTTGTCTATCATATACAATTCATTAGTCCTTGCAGAAGTAAATGGTACAGCCTTACCTCGTATGAATACAATACCTTGAGTAATTCAATGAAAGTTTCCATAAAACTCATTCACCGCAGGTACAACATCCGCAGACATAGTGTAACACAAAACTTTTCAGTGCCTTTGCAGAATGATTTTATCAATCGGACCAATAGGATTGATCACTCCATGATTAAGAAATCTTCTTTCCTTGATCAATCTCCTCTTCATAATAACTTTATTGTATAATCACTGCGCATCAAAACCTAATAAACTTTCTTTTATTGAAAACTCTATACCTTAAGTATTTTTGGAATTGTAAGCCATAAAATCCAAAAATAGGAAGTTAATAGGCATCCAAAGATGTTTCTAGGCCTTTTTAAACTCGTCCTGGTGGTTATTATGAAGTAAAATTGTGCCAAAACCTGTCAAAAGTCATATAAAACTATCCAACCGCACTCGGCGCCGTTAGCACTCCCGATTGACGCTGCCGGCGCTGATGTCCGTTTCCTCTTTCCTTGATCAATCTCCTCTTCGTAATAACTTTATTGTATAATCACTGAGCCTCAAAACCTAATAAACTTTCTTTTGTTGAAAACTCCATACCTCAAGTATTTCTGGAATTGGAAGCCATAAAATCTGAAAATAGGAAGTTATTTGGCGTCCAAGGATGTTTTTAAGCCTTTTTAAACTCGTCCTGGCGGTTATTATGAAGTGAAATTGTGCCAATTCCCGCCAAAAGTAATCTAAAACCATCCAACTGCACTCGGCGCTGTTAGCACTCCAGATTGGTGCTGCCGGCGCTGATGTCCATTATGTAGGGTGTCGTCGGCGCCCATTCTGGCGCCGCCGGCGCCAATGACCAAAATTGTGATTTTCATTTTTTTATTCAATTTGATTCCAAATTTTCCTCCAATACCAATATTTGACTTAATTTATAATAAATGCAATTGTGTAGGATTATTATCTACTAATATATAAGACACTTAACAAATTAAATAGTAATACATAACAAAATAAGTATTGGTTTCCTCCCACAAAGCGCTTGGTTTAACGTCGTCAGCCCGACATACCATTTGTTTAGTTGGGTTGACTTAACATTAAAAATTCTTTAAATTGAGGTATGTGCCCTTCATAATAATGTTACAAACGATGCCCATTAACTTTAAATATCTTTCTAGTGTTAGGATCTTTAATAACTACAGTTCCATAATGATAGACTTTAATCACTATAAATGGTCCTAACCATTTAGATTTTAGTTTTCCTGGAAATAATCTCAATCTCTTATTATATAGTAGAACTTATTGTCCAGGTTCAAATTTCTTCTTAACAATCTTCCGAGCATGCCATATTTTCATTTTCTCTTTATAGATTTTCGCATTATCATATGCTTCATTTCTAATCTCCTCAAGTTCATTGAGTTGCAAAAATCTTTTTTCACAAGCATCCTTTAAATTAAAAATAAATTTTTTGATAGCCCAAAATGCTTTATGTTCCAATTCTACTGGTAAATGACTATTTTTCCAAAAATCAATCTATGTGGGGACATTCTTAAAGGAGTTTTATAAGCAGTTCTGTATGCCCATAATGCAGTATCTAGTATAGCAGACCAATCCAATTTATAAGGATTTGGTAAATTTAGACATCTTGCATCTTTGAAATGTTGTAGGTGCATTGCATAGTCCAAAAGACATTCTATGAAAAATAAATGTTCCATATGGGCATGTAAACGTTGTTTACTCTTGATCCTCTGGAGAAATTGGAATTTGGTGATATCCGGTATATCCATATAAAAAGCAATAGTGTTTGTTCTCACCCAATCTATCCAACATTTGATTTAGAAAGGGCAAAGGAAAGTGATCTTTTCTGGTGGCCATATTTAGTTTTCTATAGTCCATACAATTTGCCAACCAGTTACTTATTTTACTGGTATTAATTCATGTTTCTTATTTTCTTCAACATTCACTCCTCCTTTCTTTAGAACATAGTGAATTGAGCTTATCCAAGTACTATCTGAAATAGGATACATAATTCCAGCATCGAACCATTTTAAAATCTCTTTTTTAACAACTTCTTTCATTATTGGGTTTAATCTTCTCTTAGGATCCGCTTTAGGTTCATACTGTTCATCTAATAAAATTTTGTGCATACAAATTGAAGGACTAATTCCTTTAATATCTGTTAAAGTCCATTCAAAAGCCTTTTTATTCTTTTTCAACATCTCTATCAACATTTGTTCCTGAATTTCAGTTAACACAGAAGATATAATAACAGGCAATGTAGATGACTCTCCTAAAAATACATATTTTAAATGGGCAAGCAATATCTTCAATTGAAGCTCAGGTGGTTTAATACTTGATGGAATAAGATGTTTACTATCATTTTCCGTCAAGTCTAATGCTTCAAGTTTGCCCTGAATATAATCTAAATTTTCTTCTTTTACTTCATTTTCAATATAAAAAATTTTTCCTTGCTTTAATTTATCTTCGAATTCATTCTTAAACTGCTCATTACTTACATATTCAGCTACTTCAATCCTGAAACATTCATTATCTTTTTTTATTGCAGGATATTTCATAGCTTTTGCTATATTAAATTTCACTTCTTGATCATTAACTCTCATCATTAATTCTCCTTTTTGCACATCTATTACAACTCTCCCAGTTGCAAGAAATGGTCTCCCTAAAATAATGGGAATCTCTTTATCTTCCTCCATATCCAATACTATAAAGTCTATAGGAAAAATAAATTTATCCACTTTTACCAGCACATTTTCTATAACCTTTTTTGGATAAGTTATTGATCGATTAGCTAACTGAAGAGTTACAGTAGTAGGGGAAATTTCTCCCAAATCTAAACATTTAAAAATTGATAAGGCATAAGATTGATACTCGCTCCTAAATAACATAAAGATTTCCGTAAAACTTTTCTCCAATTGCACAAGGTATAGTAAAACTACCAGGATTTTTTAATTTTTCAGGAAGCTTTTTCTAAATAATAGCACTACACTCTTCACTAAGTGCAATGGTCTCATGATTTGTAAACTTCCTTTTCTTATTTAATACATCCTTCATAAATTTAACATAACTTGACATTTGTTCCAATGCTTCAACAAAATATCGTTAACATTTTAAGGATTTCAAAAAATTTTGTAAATTATTTATCTTTATTCTTCTATCTTAGTCTTTGAGGAAACAAAGATAATGGTTTTTCTACAGAGCTCTGTGTTTGTTCATTTTCCTATTGATCATTTTCCATTTCTTCCTTTTCTTTATCAACTTTAGTTTCTCTTTAGAACCTTGTTTCAACTTCTTTTCCACTTCGTAATTAAATAGCTTTAATTTGCTCTTTTTTTTTATCTTTTGGATTAATTTCCACTGTACTTGGAAGAAATTCAGAAGGTCCATTACTAAGTGCAGTAGCAATATGTCCTAATTGATTTTCAATATTTATAATAGTAGCCCCTTGATTCTGTATTTGATTTCCCACATTCAACATTACTTCTACCATTATCAACTTCTTTTCCTTAACTTGTAGGTTAGGGTTGGAGTTAAATCCCGGAGGATAATAAGGTCA
>NEWO01001500.1:47125-70180 GCA_003013225.1 Phalaenopsis aphrodite
TTCCCTGGCTTCATATATCGATTCCCCTTCAAACTAACAAAAAGATGTGATATCATTTCTAAGCTTAGAAATTTTTTAGGTTGGAAAATATTTAGCCAAGAATTTTTGTGATAGTTCTCCCCAAGTTCTAACAAATCCATGTGCTAACGGATTTAACCAAGCCTTGGCTTTATCCCTTAATGAAAAAGGAAAAAGTCTAAGCCTAACAACATCATTAGACACTCCGTCATATTTAAATGTGGCACAAATTTCTAGAAAACTACCAAGCTGTAAGTTAGGATCTTCAGTAGGTGATCCTCCAAACTGATTATTTTGTACCATTTGGATAATAGCAGGTTTAAGCTCAAATGAATTAGCAGCAACATTAGGATTTTGAATTGTCAAGTGAAGTCCATCTGCTGTTGGATTCACATAATCTTTTAAAGGTCTTTGTCGATTTTCATTTATTAGATTATCTAAGTTATTCGCCATTTTTTTATAAATTTTTAATTTCTATTTATTATTTTCAAATTTTTCTAATAGTACGTTCTAATTCTAAATCGTAAGGTATTAAACCTTCATATCCAATATGTCACATAAATAAATAAAGAAAGCAAAGTAAAACACTCTAATAAAAATATTTATTTTTGGATTTTTTATTTTTAAATTTTATTCTTATTATTTTTAATAACATTAAATTTTTTATGTTATATATATTATCTCTAAATTTCATAATTTATAAAAAATATTTAATTCAACCGTTACCCTCCTGGCAACGACGCCTAAAACTTGATCCGACTTTTTGTTGCGATACATTATTTAAAATTTAATTACATATAATCAATTAATATTTTGACTCTACGCAAGTATACATATCATTATCAAGTAATAATGAACCTTCTATTTAAACCCCAAACATCGATCCTACGGGGACGGTTTAAATTGGAAATGACAAATTTGCTAAGAAATTCACAGAAAGTCAATTGAAATCACTTCACTAATTTCAATTATTGAGATGTAATCAAAATTAAATTTCTAAACTATTATCAGATTAGATATGCAAAATTTAAAACAATAAATACTAATCTATTAACTATGTTTACGTAACAGAGATTCTTATGTGAAAAAGCATCATTCTCACTACAATGAGGCTATGGTAAAATGAGATGAAATAAATTTTCATAATATGTATTGTGCCAAATAGGAGCAATTTTAATTCTCTACCCTGATACAGTGCATAGAAAATCATTGGCTAATCTCAGTGTTTAGTCTCTAAATCTGTGGCTAGGCTATGAGGATACCGGCTCCCACTCCAGAGCTCCCACTTCCTCTCACCTGAAGGCTAGCTCTCGCTTCAGTTTTTAAACACTATGACTGAATTGAAGATTTTAGTTTGTCACCCTAAAGGTCTTCAATTCTACACCCAACAAAGAATATTTCCCTATTTATTTACAATTAATTCCATAAACGATATTCTCCTTCATGGAATCAAATGTGATCCTTACTCTGTTGTAAAACTCATACTCTATTTCCCGGATCATATATTTCACAACACATTTTAACAATTCAATTGGCCAGATTGAAAAGTAAATTAAGTTCTGAGTCAAAAAATCATCACAATTTATTTTACAATTTAATATTGGCACATCCATATTATCTCTTCATTTCACCATATCTCAGAGTGGGGAGAAAGATAGAGGGAACTACTCAGACTTCATGAGAAAGAAATAACAAAACATAAATTTCATAAATAAAAGAAAGTTCATACAACACTGATAAATAAATAATACTTATTTGAAAACTTTTTCTCAAAGAAAATCCTATGTAGCCTTTCCTTATAAATGCAGGAAGAAGATATTTCTGACTTTTCTCCTTCTCCAACACTTTTACAGAAAGTTTCACGCTAAATCTCACCACAAAAACTCTAAACTATGAGAGCAAAATCACTAATTGACTCCAATATGATAGTGCAATGGAATGATGTGGTGCGAAAAATAAAAGTAGAGGAGTGAAAAACGTAGAGGAGCACTTTTTTCGATGAAATTAAGCCCCAAATAGAGCTCAAGGTAAGTTCTCCAAGAGGTGCCTCCAAAACCTCTTCAAAAAATCATCTAAATACATCGAACCTTCTAAAAATGTGGTCTGCACCACCTTTGGCACCGTCAGTGCTGGTCTGGCACCGTCGGTGCTGACTAAAAAATCTCCGCGTTATTTTGTTCACCAACGTCGGCGCTGCCGACGCTTATCATTTCTTCAAAAAAAGTCATTTTGACTCCAAATTTCATTCTTTCTGCTTTAAGCCCTAAAAATCAATAACCTTTAAGAAAACATCAAAATACCTCCCATTAAAGTGTAATATCATAAAAAATAAGTATAAAATATGGGTCTAAAAATGCATATAATTTTGGTGTATCAAGAGGCTTAAGCCTCCAATTTGATTTATAGTTTTAGGTTTTGAAACGAGAAGTTAGCCCCTAGGTGGAGGCAAAAGAGGGAAATCTAGAGTGAGGCTAGTATCTTCCCTACCTAACCGGTCTTCAAGACTATTCAAACTACAAATTAGCCAATGTTCTTTATAGCATCTCTAGTAAGGGTAACAAATATTATTGCTCATATTTGACACAACACATTTAACATACTTCCAAAATAGAATTTTTATACTTATTAGTAATTCATGATAAGGAAAAAGATATTTTATTTATATGGCCTTCATCTTGCAAATATTTAGTTAAGTTAATTAGTTGCTTACTTCATTTTCATATAACAAAAATTACAAAAAGAATCAAAATTTTATTCCTATTATAGCATCTTAAGTTTAAGTAAGAATATTTTGCAATGTAGAATTTGTTATATAATTTCTTATTTCTTAAAAGATTAAAATTCTCCATGTGGGTTCGATATTCGGGGCTTAATCAAAAGTTCTATATTACTTGATAATGGTATGTATACTTGCGTATTATCCCATATTTAATTATTAGAATTGTATTCTTATTTGTTTCATAGTGGAAAACTTTCCTAGCTTTTGGTTTGGATCAAGTTTTAGGCTTTGTTACTAGTTAATAAGAAAAAATTTTATTAGTCAGAGTGCGCAAGAGTTATACAACAGATTCCTCACCGTTAGTATCAAAAAAATAGCAGAGAAAATCACTAAAATTGTGGCTAATGTGGCTTCAATTTAAGCAAAAGTGATGGAAGATAACACACATCTGGATCATATGGGATGGAAACTTAAGATGCAGTTTAGCCATACCAGTTTTATAGAAGAAGATTCAAAGGTATGTATTTGAAGAACAAGTAGATTGAAGAAGATTCAACCAGATTTATTATCCATAATCCGTTCTTTCAGATTTACATTCCAAATGCTGAAATAGAGACTAATGATAGGTCAGGATTCGTTCCACCGATTCGAGAATGGATATAAGTTTGTTGTTTAGCGTCTATGTGTTTAGTGTTTAATTATTTAATGTTAAGTGTGTTTAGTATGATTTTAATGTGATGATTTTCTAGTGATTATGTTTAGCAATTTTCTCATCAGAGACTTTTTGGATTGAGAATTTATGTATTTAAAAAAGTTTGTAATCGTTCATGAATGCATATAAGTATGAGTGTGTGTTAAATTTCGTGTTACTTTACGCTGAAATAAATTAGTTAAGATTGGAGAATCCTAAGTGAGAGGAGAGATTAAAGGGAAGAAAATGGTTATTAAAGAATTATGAGACCATGTAGGGTTGGTTGACTTAGGCTAGGAGTACATATCACTTAAATCGAAAAAATCAAAATTTGTACACTAGCGACTAAGCACCAAGATCCTGCACTTAAGCACTGCCTAAACTGAGAGACATGCACGTAAGCATCGAACCATTCATGCTTAAGCACCGATTCATGAAAAGTAGTTTGCCAATGGGTTTAAGTGTCAAATTGGTTTGAAAAAGCCATTATCGCACCTTGCCTTTACCTTTAAACTCAATTTCTTACGATTTTGGAGCTAGGGCTTACCTTATTTTTAAGATTTCTTGGTGGTTTGGAGTTAAAAATGATAGATTTGATATCTTTGAAGGTTAAACTTCACATATATGTAAAACTTTTTGGTATTCACCGTGTATTTTGAGCACATTAATGGGCTACCCAAAAATTACTATTCATGGTGAAAATTTGAGAAAAAGCTATGAAAAATACATGGATTTGGTGTTTAAGCTTTTAGGAGTTAAGTTTAGTGATTTAGAGTTGAATTTGGAATTTATTGTGAATTTTATATGTTTTTTAGAAATGGCACCAAGAATGAAGAGGAACAAAGGAAAGGTTCAATTTGATTCAAGCAAGTTTGTTAGTTCTAGAGCCTAGGATCGATATAGTGATGCATTGTAATTGAAAAAGTTGACTTCTGAGTGGTTTTTTAAAAGTCTAGGAGGAGCTATGGAGGATTTGATTGTTTCACTATCGGTGGGAGCAGTTATGTTGTTTTTCTGCTAGTACGGTGATTTTTGTCATGCGAGAGCTCTATGCAAATCTCCTGAAGCTGAAGAAGGAGTCATGGTGAGGGGAAAGACAACGCATTTTTCACCTGAGGTAACAAATCAATTTTATCATTTACCCCAAATCACTTTTTATTTTTATTCAAATATAGTACAATTGAGGAGGAGCTAGATGAGATTATTTCATCTTTGACTACTAGAAGGGACTTTGGAAAATTACAAATGAAAGGAGAGTTAACTTTTCTACTACTAAGTTGAATGCCACTGCAAAGGCATGGAATTATTTTATTTATGATCGTCTACTGCCTACAAATAATCTTAGTGAAGCAACTTCAAACTATTACATCCAGCGGTTCAAGCCCATCGACATTGGAGCTTTAATTCATGGAGTTGTTACTAGTTCTATCGTTGCTTCTACTACTACAAGTTTGGGATTTACATCCTTGATCTTTTTTTATGCGAGTAGGCTGGAGTTAAATTTGAAACTTAGGAAGAGATCTTGCACCCACTTAAGATCATTACCAGTGTGAATGTGAAATCTTATTCACATCATTCCATTTTTGGTTGGAGAGGAGGATTTTCTAGTAGTTTTGTTGCTTCCACATTGCAAGCTTCTACTTCAAGTGCTTCTACATCTCAGGAATCTAATTCTCAGTCACAAATATTACAGAGAATTTTGGACAATGTCAAGTACATTGTGGATAAGGTATCAAATTTAGAACATTTAACAGAGCATATGAATGCATACATGAAGAGACATAGTGGTTATGAGGGTGAATACAACTTAGCTATGGAAAACCTCATGTGAGGGAATCAGGATGTTGTATTTCCTCAATATCCTAGATATCCACCATACGAGCCTATAGCTACTTGGCATAAAAATGAGAGTGATGCAGAGGATGATGATGATTAGCTTGGATCTATAGTTTGTTGGATTTTTAGTTTATGCGTTATTGTGAACTGTTGATGGTACAAATATTCTGTATTTTTTGTTGTGTTTTCAGTTATTATTGAGACTGTTAGTTTTTGTTGTGATTTATTTAGTATACACTACTGCAATGTATTTCTGTTTTTATGAGTAGTTATTATGTATGTGTGGTAGTAATTGTGTTAACTGTGTTGTTCATTGTAGTTAGTTAGTTTGTATTGAACCTAACTCTGGAACTTAGGAATGTTTAGAATATAGATAATTTTTTCTTACTTAAAAGCTGCAAGTTTAAAATTTTCAATTCACTACCAGATATTTTTCTTTATATTGACTTCATGTATGTTTGTTAGTGTGTTTGTTTGCTTTTATGTTATACTCCACTGCATAGAAATCTAATGAATCTCTACATGTTAATTAAATTAGAATTTGGTCAATTTAATTTTTACTCATGTCTTTAATTCTTTGTACTTGCATCTTTAGGATTTAAACATTCTTGCAAGCATGTTATTTAAAATTTTCATTCCTACTAACATTTATATATGATGCTAAAATGTTTTATTTTATTAAAAATTCAAGTTGAGGGGAGGGGGAATTGACAAATTTTCTAAAGAACTTAAAATTTTATTTTTTCTCAAATGTAGTTAAATAAATTTGATTTTGATTTGAAAAAAAAAATGATCATGTATATGAATTTATATTAGGGAAGTAAAATTTTGAACATAGAAATGAGTAAGAGAATTTAGTTAAAATTTTTAGTAATAAAGAAAAACTTAAAGTTAAAATTTTTTTAGTGTAGAAAATGCTAAGTATAGTGCAACTATATTTAGTAGGATAAATTGTATTTAATCTTCTATTTGTCCAGTGAAAGATTGATGCCATCTTTAATGGTAAGGATCAACCTCCCCTTTGACATCTTCCTGTGAGAATAAGGAAGAAATCAGCGGCCAAACCTAGAAGAACAAGAACAGTAAATTTTTAATTATTAGTGAATTATACTTATTTACAAGAATAAGGATTTTTATTTAACAAAATGGAGGGAGAACATATTTTCTTATTAAAAGCTCAAATTTCTATTATGTGAAACTTATTTTTTCACTAAGAAAATTTTATTAATTTTGGGTTTGGACCCAGTCACACACAATTACTATGACGGTGCTTCTAGGCACAAAATTCTATTTCTAAAGCATTTTTTCCGAAACATCACATCGTGGAATTCTTCTTTAAGTATCATCCATTAATGGAAGGCATAGGTCAATCATTTTGGCAATCCATAAGCTGGTAGGAACCTCCAAAGTAGAATTTTTCAATCATAAGTAGTCCTTCCCAAGTCAGTTCAAATTTACCTCGTATATTGCAATGTGCAAGAATAAGTCTTATAAGCACAATCAATAAATCACCAACCTTAAAATTCCTTGAGCAAACCAATTTATCATGCGTCTGGAACATCTTGACCTGATACAACTCCAAATTCTACTGCACTAAGAGTTTCTTTCCGTCCAAGCTTTCCATCTCTTTCAATCTTAATTTAGTATTTTATTTGGTAGTGGTCTTGTTAGCGATGACAATTTTGAGAGATAAAAGATGAAGTTCTGAAGGAAGTACAACCTTGGACTCATACACAAGAGCATGGGGCGTAGACTGCGTAGGAGTTTTGAACATTGTTTTGTAGGTCCATAAGGCTTTTAATAATTGCTCATGATAATTCCTTTTATTTTGATACAAAACTTTCTTAAACATTTAGACAAGAGTTTTATTAAAAGGCTCAGCCAAGCCGTTTTCCCTTGGTTAGTAAATTGTTGAGTAGTGTAATTCTATTCTCTGTATTTTAACAAAATTGTTGATTCTTGTACACTTGAATGCGATCCCATTATCTAAAATGATTCTACGTGGGACCCTAAAATGGTAGACTATTTGAATTTTAAATAACTAAAGAACATGATGTGCTTTCACCTCTCTGAGCAGCACGACCTCTACCCACTTCAAAAAAGTAGTCCGTAGCTACAAGGATGAATCAATGACCTTTGAAAGATGGGGGTTCTATCAGGCCCAAGCACAATGCGACAGTTGGATGCAACATATTCAAAGTTTGGGGTAAAACCACTCTGTGCACTTGGCACTGGTGACAACTCTTGACAATCTTCATGCAAGTGGTCATCATTGGTTGCCAATAATACTCAAGCCTTATAATCTTCATTTTCAGATTTATACATGAAAGATCAATGCCATAAAGTCTCCGTGAGCCTCCTTGACAATATTCTATCCTTCAGACCCACTAGGACATCTCATCCACATTTGATCGAATGAGCTCCTGTACAAGACATCATTTATCATAGTCTATGATAGAGTTGTTTCCTTGATCCGATGCACTGCTGACTTATCATCAAGTAGCTTTCCAAAATTTATTTTAGTTCATATCAATTTAATGTCCTCTTAAAATTCTGGTGGTGCATCTACAATTGCAAGATCAGGTGCTTGCTTAGAGTTGGGTCCTTCAGTGATAACTAGAAAAAACTAAGTGTCATCTAGAGGTTCTAACGTACCAAACCCAATTCGTTCTTTAGAGTTTTTATTTCATTTAATGTTATTCCACAATTGTTCAAAAAGATAAGATTGATCTAATGTCCATTATTTTTGTATCAAACCATTTTGAATAGGTTTTTTTACACATATAGAATGAAGTTCAAAAGGGATTTTCATTGATTTCATAAGATTTTCTTCTTCGAATTTTACATTTGCCTTGGAACTAGAAGAAGTTGAACCAAGTAGGAATTTTATAAATTTTCAATCCTCACCATATACTTCCTTGACCACAAAATTCTCATTTTTTGATAGAGAAATTAGGGTCAGGGTCATAACATGTATAACTGATTGATTCGTTCATTCATGCACTCAATTCATTTTTTTTATATTCTTTTCAAAAGATATCTTGAGTTGTGGTTCTTTTAAAACTATCAACGTTGTGTTTTCTTTTTCTTTTTCTTCTTTGGAGTTCAAACAAATTTTGAACTATGATAATTTCTTTATGTCAATTGTTGGATTTTTCCTCTCTCATTTTCGTCCCCGACCTCGACCTCAGATGCAAGTATGATGAGAGTTCTTTTCCTTTATGGTTATTGAAGCAAAATTTTTGCCAAATTTTTTTTCTTTTGTTGTGTTCTTTTCACTTATTTTCTCATTTTTTGTCCTTTTCTTCTGCAGTTGGTGTCATTACTACATCTCTAGAGAATATCATTTTCTCTATTGGTGTGTAGTTTGCAGCATTATCATGTACGCCAATTTTATGCACCGAAAATGGTTGTAGACTCATGTGATGTAACACTCTTGACCTTTCTATAGATATTTTATGCATTGATGTAGTGAAGAGGGTACCATCTTATGCTCATGAAGCCATGGTCTACCAAGTAAGGCATTAAAAGAAGTTTCAGAGTTGATGACATGGAATTTTGCCATTGTCACCTAATTTTCTATTTTTAAAAGTAGTGTAATTGATCCAACAACATGTTCTCCTCTTTGTTTAAATCCTTGTAGCATCATTTTATCTATCATCAGTTGTCGAGCTTCAATGTCCAAATACGTGAGAGTTCTCAGGTTCATAATGTTAATCGAGGAACCATGATTAATAAGCACTCTTGGAAGTGTTGTGTCATTAATATTGACAGTGATATATAACAAAAGATTATGTTTGGTTGTTCCGAGCAACAAGTCATTGCATAGAAAGTTTTTTTAGTCTGTTCATCCAATGAGTAAGCCTCATTTGAAGAAGTACTGGTGAGTTAAGCTAAATAAATTTCTGGGCCGGAAAGAGCTTTTCTCAGTGACTCTCTCATTTTTCTAGAAAGGGAAAGAGCATCGTAAATGCTCAACTTTGCTGGTAATTTTCTTAAATGGGCTAACACATTATAGTCCTCTTTGTTATGAAAACTATCCTTGTTTCCTTCAAATAATTGTTCTTGTAATGGAGGAATGACTTCTTCTAGTGTCATTATTGATTTTTCTTATTATTTTGGAGTCATCCTTGGAGGTAGAATCCTTCAAATTTGCAAGTTGATTTTAGTTATTTCCTCTAGTTTATCATTTGACTCTTTTTCTTCTGAGTCAGACAGTTCCAATTCTATAGAAATTGGTACTCTTTGTAATTCTAGCGTTCCAATGTCATCTTCATTTTTATTTTTATCAAAACTTTTGATGTCTTAAATGCCATTAAACTCATCCAGATCGTGTACGATTTATGTATCTTCTACGAGATTGAAATTGAAATTTTAATTTTCATGAGCATTATCAGAAATAGATAAGATGTAAGTAGAACTAAAAGTATTTGTATTCATAGTTGAGATAAAAGTCATACAAGGTCAATAGCTCGAGGGATTTCCTCTCTTTGTCCGAGACAACTATCTTAGTAGATCGTGGAGGAATATGGGAAGTGGGAGAAGCAAAGGGAAGAACAACCCCTATATCTAAATGACCTCTAACCCTTTTTGAATCTTTCTATTTTTTTCTCTTTTCTTTTCTAGAAGATTCCATTATCGTTGATGTCGAATCTTGAGTGATTTGGAAGTCTCTAAAAGTTTTCCCAAGAGATTTTCCTTGAGTAGTACTGTCATTATTGTCATCATTGGAAGGATTGCTACGAAAAGTTTTATCAACCAAAATCATGTTAATTGAACCTTTTTTAGGTTCTTTCAGGTATTCTTTCACGATTACTATATTCCCATCTTTGAAACTTTTTGAGCGATTTGTTCATCATCTCGGACATCGATTTCTTGTCTATCAGCTATGGGTTTGATTATTGAATTTGCAGCTGTAAAGACGACGATGATTGTTGTTGATTTATATTTTGTCATTGCTTCTTCTACTCGGGTTGCACTTGCATCACCTGATTATGCTTGTCTATTGTTAATACATTTCCTGATTTATTTTCAATTGTTTTAACCATATTTTACTTCTCAGTCTTTTTTGTTACACTCATCTACATGGCTTCCCCTTGAAAGTTGGCAGCTTTGCTCAATAGTTTTTCAAATGTCTTTTTTGTAAATCCTTTAAGCGTGAATGATATAGGACCGTGGATGTTTTTTAGCAAAACTTTGATTGCATGTTCTTCCTAAATTTGTGGTTAACATTCCATGATGAGATCTCTCCACTACAAAATATAATCCACAAGGGTTTCCCCTGCTTTTGTTTCTCCACCACAGAATCTCCAATCATTATATGATGTTGTGCTCCTGCAAATCATTATATGAAGAGAATTTCAAGTTCAACAAATTTCTTAACATAACCATTTGGAAGTTTTGCATACCAGTCAAAAGCAACTCAGGTAAGACTGTTACAAAATTGACAGAACAAAAGAGCATCGTTTCCTCCTGCTTTGCAACAACTTGCTCTGAAATGTGGCAGATGTTTACGAGGATTACTGGTTCCTAAAATATCTTGAAGAGAGGTGGACGAAATCCCTTAAGGTATTGAACATAATCAAACTTTTATGGATAGGGTCTACCCTTTAGAATTAATGATCTGGCCCTCAACTTAGTCATTGTCTATATCACTTTTTGTTCCACAAGTTGTGTGATTTCTTTTTCTGGAATTCCACTCTGAGTGGAATCTTATTATCTTTGAGTGCTTTCTTCAATTTCTATTGGTTCTCTTCTAACTTTAAATATATGTATTGCTTCATTTATAATGATTTTAACAGTAGGTAGAGCAGTAGTTTGGGGTGGATTTTGTGAAATTGTCATCATTTCTTCAATCTTTTGTTTAAGAAGATTGATTTGCTCATCTAGTTGTTGAATAATAGCCGGTAGCCCTTCTTCTAGGCTTTCTTCAGCTGGTGGAGGTATTTCTTGTGCTATGGAAGTAGCCCGTGTATATGCCATATCTATTTTTGCATATTCCTTGCTTGGAGTATTTGAAAAATTTTCCTTTCTCTATGTTGATAATTGTTTGATGTCGGCTCTCAAATTCTTCAAATGTCTTGATAGAAGGTTTTTCACAAATCGTTTTTTGAGAAGTGTTCATAGCAGTGTTCACATCATCAGAGATTCTTTTTGATATCTCACGTGTCCATACATTTGTCTTGAGCATTGGATGAGATGTTATAGGAAGCATATCATCATGGTGTGAGTAGGAATGATCTATAGCTTTTAACACTTTTAAAAGATATTTCATTTTAGCTGATGTCTTTTCTACTTCTAAGATTAATTCATCATGTCTTGTTCTGTCTCGTGAGATAATCATATCTTCCACTCTTAGTCTGAAACAAAGTTTAACAGGTACCCGATTATATTGACTTTCTGATATGGATTTGTTGGTTCATTTCTTGATAAATAGAATGCTCTTGTGCAAGAAGCTTCTTTTTCATGGATGTAGAAACTGCACATCCCATTTTCCCCAAAACTCCAAAGATCAAAAAATCTTTCTTTTCATGCAAGTCGTTTGAATACAAAATATATAGTATGTGTTGAAGAGGAATTTTCTCTTTAGAAAGATTAGAATGTGTTATCTTCATACTCGATGGGTACTGGATAAAACGTAGTTTTCTTTAAGGAAGATGTGTTCCTAAAAGCATTTTCCTTGTATTTAGATGTTTCAAAAATTATTATCTCACTTCTTTTCTTCTTCCTTTTAACAGAACAAGTTCTATTTCTTTGTTGGGTACATGTTAATGGAACACTCTTGGAACAAGATACGTCTTCAGATATAGATTGTATAATACATCAACGTTATTAGTGTAGTTTCTTCCGCTAGAAATTAAAATTAATGAGGAGAAATGTTAGTAGAAGAGAGATCAAATAAACCTCAGTTGTTGTTTGTTTATGAATCTGTGAGTCTATGTATTGGACTTTGTGTGTCTAGGTTTATGAGTCAAGTTGAATGAGTAATTGGAGCTGACAAAACTTATCTCAATATTTTGAACTTGTTAGCATCCAACAATTTCATTATAAATTTTAAAATGTGTTCATGTTTAATCTTCAATTTGTACCTATTCTACTAAATAAAACTCCTTTATAGTGTTATGTCTAGCATGTTTAGGCTAGATTTACTTTCTACTAAAACGTTCTACCATGTGTTACGTGTTGATATTTTTGTAGGAAGTGTAGTAAATTGTAAAAGTGTTCTTTCCCTGCCGCATGTTTTTCTACTTCATTGTTACACATGTTTTAGCTTAAGTTTGGGGGAAAAGAAAAATGTTTCAAATTTAAACCTTACGTGCTTTCAAAAGTACTACAAATAAATTTGTATTTTATTTCTAATGATTATTGTTTTGTGGATTCATCTTAAGGATGTTAGAAGTTTAAGTATAAAATTGGAGTAGGAAAACTTAGTTGATATTTTTGGTGAAAAGGGTGAACCTAGTGTTAAGGATATTTATTGGAGAGCTTGGGAAAATGAATAATTATCTTTAGTAGGAAAAAGGTGAGGAGAAGCTTGAGGAGAGGTCCTAATCAAAAATTGATTTCACTTGAGTCTTTTTAGAGTAAAGAACTTAAAACAATTCTAAGCTTGCTTTTTATACTTATATTAATAAAAATTATTTTTAAGAGAATTTTTAAGTCTAGAAAGTAAAGGTCATAGAATCTGAAGTTTGAAAAATCTGCATAAATTTCTGAATTAGATAGTAAAACAAATTCTCAAGTTTGATGATAAATATTTTAAACTCTGAGCTAGTCTGATTCACTGGAATTTCTTTTAATTTGAACTATCACATTTCTAGAACAGAATTTTAGCAATTCTAAAGGATGACCTATTAACTCTAATCTGCATAAATTATTTTAAAAATGTAGTATTACTTGAGGACAAGTAATGTTAAAGTTTGGGGAATTTTGATACTCCTATAAATGTACCTTTTTTCATGCTTCATTTTATAATGATATTGCACTTTAAAGGTATGTTTTCTTGTGTTTTTTGTTGTAGGTACATCAGATTGAAGAATTTGGAGTGACTGGAGCAAAAGGAACAAAAATAGACCAAAACGGAGCAAATCGGGTCAAATTGAGGCACACGAAAGCCATGGGGACCTAAACTGGACACTTAATTGCCTGTTCCCGGCGCTTAAGTCTAAATTGGATACATCGGGTCGTTGATGTTATACCAAGCACTTCATGGGAGGCAATCCATGGTTATCTTTGTTATCTGTTTATTGTGATTGTTGTTATGTTGGATTGGATAATAGTGAGATGTTGGACTTTTATCTGTGTTTGATGTGAAAGAGTGGATTGGATTAACTTTGTGAGGTAATTCCTTCATCATGACTAGATTTTTATATGATTTCTAGTAGTAGCAGGTTGACGAGTCTGTTACGACTTAGTTCTTAACCGGAGTTGAGCATTACCTTGAATCATGTAGTGTTGGACTTGAGACACTCCATGTAAACTCTATTACTTCCTTTATCTGAATTTGTCTTCACTAAGTAAGGTCATGAACTTACTTAGTGAACAACATCTGGATGAACTGCACTATTTTTATTTATCAGAGTGTGTATACCTTAGACTTAAAGTGACCTTGAAATTGGAAACACATGAGGGAATTCTAGTCCATGTATGATAACCATATAAAGTTTTATAATACACTAACATTATTAATGTAGATTCTTCCGTAAGAAATTGAAAGTAATGAGGGGAAATGTTAGTAGAAGGGAGATCAAATAAACCTCAGTTGTTGTTTGTTTATGAATCTGTAGGTCTATGTATTGGACTTTGTGTGTCTAGGTTTATGAGTCAAGTTTAATGAGTCATTGGAGATGACAAAACTTATCTCAATATTTTGAACTTGTTAGCATCCAACAATTTCTTTATAAATTTTAAAATGTGTTCATGTTTAATCTTCAGTTTGTACTTATTCTACTATTTAAAACCATTTATAGTGTTACGTCAAGCACGTTTAAGCCAGATTTACTTTCTACTACAATGTTCTACCATGTGTTACTTGTTGATATTTTTGTATGATGTGTAGTAAATTGTAAAAGTGTTCTTTCTCAACCTCTTATTTTTGTACTTCATTATTACACATGTTTGAGCTTAAGTTTGGGGGAAAAGAAAAATGTTTCAAATTTAAACCTTAGTTGTTTTTAAAAGTACTATGAATAAATTTGTATTTTATTTCTAATGATTATTATTAAGTGGAGTTATCTTAAGGATGTTAGAATTTTAAGTATAAAATTGGATTAGGAAAACTTAGTTGATACTTTTGGTGAAAACGGTGAACCTAAAGTTAATGATATTTATTGGAGAGCTTGGAAAAATGAATAACTATCTTTAGTAGGAAAAATTGTGTTTTTGAAAAATTAAGGATTTTTAGAATTCTTATTTAAAAAAAATTAAGGCTCTCTTAGAAAGTATTTTAATATATATATATATATATATATATATATATATATATATATATATATATATATATATATATATATATATATATATATATCTTTTCAAGTGAAGGAAAGTAATAAGGTTTAACTTTAGAGGGGGATAGTGGAATTCAAAATTATTTAAGAACTTCTCCAGATATAGTAATCCTCGCATAAAGAAAGAGTAAAAAATAATAAATGGATCAAAAAGGTTCTGAAAAAAAGAAAAAAAAAGATGCAAAAAAAAAGAAAAAAAAATGTGAGGAGAAGCTCGAGGAGAAGTCATAATAAAAAAATGGTTTCACTTGAGTCTTTCTAGAGTAAGGAACTTAGAACAATTTTAAGTTTTCTTTTTATACTTATATTAATAAAAATTATTTTTAAGAGAGTTATTAAGTCTAGAAAGTAAAGTTCATAGAATCCGAAGTTTGAAAAATCTGCATATATTTCTGAATTAGATAGGAAAACAAATTCTCATGTTTGATGATAAATATTTTAGGTTGTGGGCTAGTCTGATTCACTGGAATTTCTTCTAAATTGAACTATCACTTTTTTAGAACAAAATTTTAGCAATTCAAAAGGATGACCCATTAACTCTAATCTGCATAGATTATTTTAAAAATGTAGTATTACTTGAGGACAAGTAATGTTAAAGTTTGGGGGATTTTGATATGCCTAAAAATGTACCTTTTTCCATGCTTCATTTTATAATGATATTACACTTTAAAGGTATGTTTTCTTGTGTTTTTGGTTATAGGTACATCAAATTGAAGAATTTGGAGTGATTGGAGCAAAAGGAACAAAAATGGACCAAAACGGAGCAAACAGGAGCAAATCGGGTCAAATCGGAACCGGAGCCATATGGACCTAAAATGGACACTTAATTGCCTGTGCTCAGCACTTAAGCACATAAAATGGTGCTTAGGCACCACCAGATAGAGAGGAGAGCGCTTAAGCGCCCCATAATCGGCACTTAGGCACTGGTGACGGTTTTCAACATAACTTCTAGAATATCCGTCGGATTTGGACGATTTTTTAAGTGGTGCTTCGTGTATCTATTGGGGGAATTCATTGGAATTGATAAAATGGGTTCTATAAGAGAATTTGGGGCGGTTATATGGAGTTCTTAAGAGGCACTACAGGCACCATTTGGAAGTTTCATTGAATCTGGACAGTTTTGAAGAGACACTTAAGCATCTCTTGGGAAATTACAAAAAAAGGCTTGGAAATGATTTTAAAACAACTCTTAAACTCTTGAATCAATAGAAGATGAGAAGAAGACTTATATAAGATAAGAAGGCTTTTGTTATACAAGGAGAGAGCCCTAAGTGGGGCGATAAGGTGAGAGAGAGAGAGTGTGAGTGAGAGATTTCTTCTTTCCATTTCACTTTGTTCTTGGAGAGGATTGTAAGGAGATTGCTTTTGCTATACAAGGAGAGTTAGATTTCTATCAAAGATAAATACTTTAATTTTATTTTTATTTAAACTTAATACTTTGTTTGTATGTTTTCAAAGTCTTGTTTAATGAAATGTTCTTGTTGTTTTCCCAAGTGTAGTGAGTAGTTTTCTTTACTCTGCCCTCTTGTAATGAATTAGTATGCATGTGTAGGATATAGAATCGAGTAGAGTGAGAATATATTGTGATTATTTTACTTTTTTCTTCATTTACATGTAAACTTGATCAACTTGCATGTTAAAATCTGTTGTGAGAACATGTAAGGTCCGGGATGGTATTGTCTCAATCAACTGTGATAGAATCACATGAGATTGTATGGATGAGAATGTAGTCCATATAGTTAACTGAAAATAAATAAGAAAAAATCTTTAAAGGGTATAGAATTAGTGGACTTTAGAGTGACAGGATAAAGCCCCTAATTTGGTCTATTATTTTAGTTTTTGATGTGAGATGTTAGCCTCGAGGTGGAAGGATAAGAGGGAACTCTAGAGTGAGAGCTAGTATCTTCCCTACCTAGCCCATCTATTCAAACTTTAGATTAACCAATATTCTTTATAGCACACTAGTAAGGGTAAGGAATATAATTCCTTCTATTTGTCAGAATCTCTCTCACTACTTGTTTTACTTTTACACATGTCACTACTTTCATTGTATGAGGAAGAGTACTTTTAATATATTAAAAACCCCACTTTCTGATTTTTACTAAGTATTTTAATTTAGAAGTAGAAGTAGTATTGTATTGATAATTATAGGATAAAATCAAAACCAAACTTTTATCGACCTTCGAAGCTAGGGGTGTTATTCTAAACTAGAATTTCTCTTAAAAGTTGCCATGATTAACCTTGATCTCCATGGGATCAACATTTGTGGCTTAATCAGAAAGCTCTATATTACTTGATAACAATACATATACTTGCATAAAATCCCTAGAAATATAACTGAAATCTTACTATGCTTGAGATCAAGTTTTCGGTGTCATTACCTGGGATTAAAATCTTCAAGTAGTGGTGTCAACTTCTTAAATTCTACATATAAAAAAGAATATTGGGATCGACAGGGTCCTCCAGATCTTAAGGCAATTCAAGAATCAATAATTGAAGGAAAAGTTGAAAAGCTCAGGGTTAAGATTTCTGAATTGACTCGAAAACATGGAGTCTCCATTGATGATGATGAAGACTTTGACTATAATAATTACCTCGAAGAAGATCTCATGGATGTCCATGTTATCAAAACCAGAGCCGCTACATCTTCATGCGAGGCTCAACCTCTCATCGAAGAGAACACCATAGATGAGCTGTGTAAAGCTATCCTCCTAAGGGATGAGCAAGTCAGCCAACTGGAGAAAAGGATAGAAGCAATAGTATAAAGGGGAATCAATATGTGAAACTTGGGAAGACCGCCATGACCACAATTCAAGGACAATCTCAACCCCCACAGTTGGCCTCTCCAAAGGTCAAGCAACTAGAAATTATACTTATTATAGATGAAAGAAGAGAAGTCACCTCAGCAAACATGATGAGCAACAAGAGAATGATTCTCCATCGAGCATCATGTCAGAGAAGGAATTTAAGAAAATGCTTGAGCAAGTTCGGGAGGCCTTAACCCAATCTAAGGGTGGTGCATTGGTTTTAAAGGGTAGACCTTACTTAGAATAATTCAATGTCATACCCTTCCTTAAGGGTTTAGTGTCCCCAAACTTTAAGATATTTGATGGGACTGGAAATCCCAAACAGCACATAGCACATTTTCAAACCAATTGTGGCAACACAAGAAGTAATGAAGCTTTACTCTTCCAACAGTTTGTCAGCAGCCTATCAGAGATTGCTTTCGATTGGTATGTTGATTTGTCCAACAGATCAGTTAAGATATTTATCGAGATGGAACAATTATTTGTGAAGAATTTTGCCGGAGCGCAACACCATGTTTATATAGGAGAGCTCAAGATGAAAAAATAAAAGCCCAACGAGACTTTGGTGGATTACGTCTTGAGGTGCAGAAACCTTAGCATGAAATGTGAACCTCAGCTACAGGAACATAACGCAATTGAGATTTTACTCAAAAGCATTCATGGGCCAGTAGCTTTCATGCTCAAGGGACTCACCATTAAATCCTTTGAGAAGCTACTTAACAAAGCCAACAGTCTTTAAGAAGAAATAAAACATATGGATTCTCATTAGAAATCCAAGGCAACCATATTATTTGAAAAGAAGTCAGGAACAGTAGAGACTATTGATAAAGGAAAACAACCAATGAAGATATATCCAGAAAATCCTTGCTAATCTTCACAACATGCTCAGAAATAGAATAGCCAGTCCAACCAGCGACCGCCTCAAGGAGGATCATCCCGAACAGAGAATAAAAGAATATCTTTGGTAGAATGACAGAAAATGATGTATTATTTCACAGATGAAGTCGTATCCAAGTTGTTCAGAAGTCTGATGAAGAAGCCTGAATTCAGATTACCAGGTCCAAAGAAACCCGAAGAGGACGATAAGAAAGATCAACCAAATTATTACTCATACCACAAGTTGCTTGGGTACACTATAGAAGAATGTTTCATCTTTAAGGATTAGCTCGAGAAGAATCTTAAGGAAGGGAATATAACTATCCCGAAAGAATATTTAAAAGAACCTGAAAAATGTTTCATAAATATGATTTTGGCTGAGCCAAATTTTCCGATTGACTCATTTACTACAGAAGATGGATTGAGTACGACTTGGGATAAGCTTAAGAGGATCCTAAATCAAATCCATGATGCATCAAAATAATCTTCTGCATATACTGGAGAAGATAGATGGAATGCAGCTTAGAGTAAATTGTGCAAGAAAATATTGAACCAAATCCCGAATGCTTCAAAACAAGCCTCCGTTCAAAATCTTTAGCCTGCCAAACCCAAGATGAAAATTTCACCAGGAGATTCATCGTCGTAAAAGACAAAGAAGAAGAAGAACACCACTACAAAGATTGATAGCACAGGGGGTAGGATAGGGGTTGCGTCTGTTAGACTAGTTGTCTCGATTTCAGGGCAAAAAATCCTCGAACCCCTAACTTTGTATGATTATTGTAGGCGATATTTCGGGTTGGTTTATGAGGAGTTGCCCGTAAGAAGCTGTCGGTCGCTGGAATCAAAATCCCATCGCCCGCTTCAGAAGGACATTGAAGTATGAAATCAAACTGACCCCATATTTTTCATAGTTTAAAATGAAAGAGCACTGTATCTCAAATCCTGTATCTATCCCGAAGGATAAACACAAGAAATGAGGATGAGGCTCGATAAAAAAAACTAAGGAAAGTATGACGTCCGTTTGGTCTGCGAAACCTTTATATTTGCCAACAAGTTCCCATATTTGATATAAAGGATTAAATAGGGTTTATATTAAGCTGGGTTTGGACATGCTTCCTATAAGGGCAAGCCCCTATAGTTAATTACATCTTAAATGACCAAAGTCACTTAAGAAGACTCTCGATAAAAATCAAGAAAAATTATCTTCAAGGAATTTCAAACGGTGGGACTCTTCAACAAAATCGGATGTAGAGGTGTGAAAGGGGATTGATTCAAATTTGGAACATTTTATTGTAGAATCCAAAGGAAGAAGAACTAGGGGATGTCATGGATCCAAAGGAGAGCCTCGGTAACTTCTCAAGCTATCCTAATGTTTGGCTTCAGTTTTGAGGAGAAATATTAAGGTGTTTCATCCTGCCAATTTTATTAGTTAGGGCTTACATTTGTGTGAAATAATCACACAAATAGCCTGGAAGATGTGAGGGCTTAGGTCGTGACAAATGACAACCTCAGAATCCTAAGACGATTTAGGGCTTATATTGTATAGCAGGGCTATGCAAAGGCCTAAAGATAAGGTGAGGATTTACGTTGCATAAGCAAGCAACCTCGAAGTCCTATGGCTTTGTTTTTTAAATCTAAGGAAGGAAGATTGGTTTAGCTGGGGAAGACAGGTGCTACTGTTTGAAGATGGCCGTGCTGCCCACCATGCTAGCTCAAAGCTCCTTGCCGCGAGAAGTCTGAGTTATCTAGTATGTCAATTTATAATGTCAAATCAGGTGGCCCTATGGTTGAAGTTCTTTAAATTTTATAGAGGGCATATTAAAGTTGATTGGAGCGACACCGGTTAGAATCCTACGGTTCCCTCGTTATGACATCACTATTTTCTATTGGATTCACTTAGTCCAAATGAACTTACTAAACCCAACTTAATAAGTTCTATAATTTCATTTAAACTATGGGGAACCTCGTTAGCAACCATAAGTTACCTCCTCCGAGGGATTCCCGATCATCCAATAGAGACGTCTTAATTTAGTTGAAGTTGTAGTTTTATGTGATGTTTGTGATTAAATTTTGAGTTGTTTTATATTTTGAATGTTGTGGCAGTGAATTTTATCTTGGTTGATTTTAGTTTTGATTTTGGTTATGGTTATGGTTATGTGGCTATCCTGATAGTTTCATTTTTTATGCAGAGTGACATCGTTGTTTAGCATGTAAATTTGCAGGTATAAAAGTACAATATGAAAGTACAAGAATGACAACGCTGAAAACTGTAAAAGTGTACCTGACGAGTCTTCTCGTTCCACCACCTGAAACTTAAAATGCATGTTAAGGCAGTTTATGAAGAGTAGGAGAGGTAAGATTTTGGTAATTTTCTTAACCCTATGTCATATCTTGGTGAGTCCTTAAAATTTTAATTAAGGATGATTTCATTGAGCGAAGAATATTAAGTTTAATAATCCTCTGAGGTATCCGACGAGTTAGAAGGGGGAAGCAGGCGCATGCCTTTCTCTCACCAACTAGTGAAAAGCCTCGAGTCCATTTAAACTTATTATGTTGCTTAATGATTCATCCTGAAAATACCCTTATTATTCAGTGAACATTGATGTCTCAATTACTCCTAAGAATAGGGTAATTATCACTTATCATTTAATTTGAAAATTATGTGGGTGAAGACCCTTAAAGAGGCAAGTTAGTGTAATTTGAACACTTAGCCAAATTTTAATCCTAATTTGGCTTAGTGGTGTTTCAAAGATGTTTGATTATGTTTCTTTTTCTAATCTTTGTTTAATCAATTTTTTATTTAGCCTAAGTCACCACTGAGCCCTTAAGACCCAGGTGAGTGTCTTAATTAGTTTTGAAAAAGGTTAAGTCTTAGGTGGTCTTGATTCATGATTTGGATTCTATTTGAAAATCAAGATAGGGGTATTAAATTGATTAATTATTAGTTTCAAAAGTCATACCCCTATATCCAGGATCATTTAATTTTAATAAACTTCCAAATTTTAAAAATTTAAAAATTTATAAATCTTAATTGAGAAAGTGAGATTGGTTTCTACCAATTAACCCCTTTTTGTTTCAAACATCAAATAAATTGATTAAGATTAGAAGTTACCCATTTTCCCTCCTTGAATTAAGCCCAAATGTTGATTAAGGCAAAATTTTCAAAATTATACATTTTCCCATAAGGCTCTAACACCTCATAATTTTTCAAATTCAATTCAAATGACTTTGAAGTTTTTATCATACCTCATTCATGGGTCAATTGAAACATCAGAGGAGAAAGTGTGAATTTTAAAAATTTAATTTAATTTATATAATTATTTTAATGCAAAAAAAGGATTTTTCAAAGAAAATTCCTAACTTGACCAAGGTAAATTATAATCCCTTAAAATTTTTATTGGAGGTAGACCTAGACCAGAGGAGCCTTTGGATGAAATTTGACAATTTTTTTACTTCTCTATGATTTATTAGAATTATTTTAAGATCTAGGTTATTTAATAAAAAGAAAATATTTTAAGTGGTGAAAATTAAGTTTTGTATTTTTAGAAAATCTCTTTAAGGACAAAGAACTCAAAAAAGCAAATTTTATATTTTTTTTATTTTTCCTTGATTTATTGGAATTATTTTAGTGAAAAATCATTTTTAGCCTTTTTAAAAATATTTTTTAAGCTTTGAAATTCAATATCTTTATTTAGAAAATCAGGAAAGATACTCTAATTGTTCCTAAGTGATTAGAAAATAATTTAGAACCTTTCCATGAGTTTTATTGTTTTTATGATTTTTATGAATTTTTAATTTTTTAAATACTTAGAATATACTAAAAATCAAATTTTTATCTTAAATATTATTTTATTTTTAGAAAATACCCCTGTTCACAGAGAACTAAAAAAACTAAGTTTCATAATTTTTTTAGTTATATTTTGATTTTTTAAAATATTATTTAAGTGTTAAGAGTGGTATTTATCTTTAAAAATCAATTTAAGTTATCAAATGAACTCAAAATATTTTGAAACATTATGATGAGTTCTCTGGATCATAAATCTCAGTGAAGATAAAAAATCAAGTCATTTAAATGTTTTTATTTTCCAAAATTAATTATCTTAGTGATTTAGTATTTGGAAAATTTAAGGATGTTTTAAATGACTTGTCTCATGAAATTATTTTCAAAAGTTTTTCTGGTCATGGTGGACCTTCCAAAATTTTCTTGGGATTTAATAACAAATATTCTAATTTCCATGAATATTTTAAGGAAATGATATGAAATAACTTGAAAAATATGGGTCTTTGTATAGGGACCTTCTCTGACTTTGGAAAAATCATAGAATACTTCCCCTGAGAGAGGCTACAACATGTCAAAATTTTAAGCCAAGGTGATGTGTCAATATGCATGGAGAATCAAATGATTCCAAATAATGTTTAATTAATTAAAAATATTTTATGCATCAAATGGACTTGAAAATTATTCCACATTATTCTCCTCTGTTCACTGAGTAAGAGGATATTTTTATTTTATTTTTGTTATTTTTTTACACAAAGTTATGTATTTTCTAAGTTAAGGGTATTTAAATAAATAGGAAAAAAACCTATTTATCTAGTTAAACG
>NEWO01001501.1:12324-24726 GCA_003013225.1 Phalaenopsis aphrodite
ATTTTTTTTCCTATTTTTGAGATATTGCGCTTTAATGAAATTTATTTTTGTTTTTTTCTTCCAGATATAAGTAAAAATGGAAAAAATGCTTAAAGGAGTAAAAAAAAGGATCAAATTTGGAGCAAAAGTGTTAAAAAATGTGCAAAAGTGTTTTGGCGCCCAAAGCGCCAGATCCGACGGTTGAGCGCTGCTTAAACAGAGAAGGTCGCGACTAAGTGTCGTGACCCCACACTTAAGTGTCAGTGGCAGTTACTAGACAAGTAAAATCAGTTTTCATGAATTTCAAGGAGGTTTTTGAGGCACCCATTGGCTTAATAGGTGGTTGTAACCACCATGGAAGAAAATTATCATGAAAGGATGCATCTCTTGGGCAAATACATTGAACCAAGGCACATTTTGAAGAGATCCCAAGGCACCTTTTGGAAATCTATAAAAGAAAGAAGAGAGGACTTAGAAAAGAGTCCTGAAAATATTGGCAAGTTTTGAAAGTTCTTCTTTAGAAAGTTAGTTCGGAGATATTTTCGGGGAAAACCCCTTTTTATTTACTTTATCCTTTTTATTTTTTGTTTTGAGTGATTATAAAAGAGAAGAGATTCAAAGGAATTTCAAGAGTTTAGTGGAGTACTTGAGATAAGTTTTTATCTTTTTGTTTTAGACTACTTTTGGTTTTAATTGAGACTTGTTGTTGGTTTGACAATGATTTCTTCTTTTAAACTAAAGTGTGGTTTTGTTTTCTCCATGGATTCTGAGTATTTTTCTTTATCTTTCTTCTTAAAATGATAAGTAATTAAGTTTTGGATGGAAGTTGGGGAGAGTATTCATCTTTAATGTTGGAAGAAGTTGTGATGATTTAAATTCATGCACTTCATTTACATCTTGATTTGGCTAATCCATATGTTAAAATTTTTTGTGAGAACGTGTAAGAACCGGGCTGGTAGTCTCTCAGTCAAGAAGTGGAAAGAATCATATGAGGCTGTATGAATGAGAATAGTTCATATGATTAGGTGCAAATAAATAGAGAAATATTCATTGATGGGTGTAGAGTTAAAGGACTTTAAAGTGACGGGTTAAAGCCCCAAACTTGGTTTATTGTTTTAGGTTCTGATACGAGAATGTTAGCCCCAAGGTGGAGGGAATCGAAGGAACTCTAGAGTGAGAGCTAGTATCTTCCTTGCCTAGCCAGTCTTCAGAACTATTCAAACTTTAAATTAGCCAATGTTCTTCATAGCATCTCTAGTAAGGGTAAAGAATATTATTGCTCTTATTTGACACAACACAATTTGCATACTTCCATAACAGAATTCCTATACTTATTACTGATTGATGATAAGAATAAAAATATTTTCATATTAAGTACTTTTCTTCTACAAACATTTTAGTTATCTTTTTAAGTTGTTACTGTTTTGTTAAAATATCAAAAATACCAAAAATATTTAAATTTTAAATTCCTGCAAAAATCATTTTTAGTTTAATTAATTATCTTTTTAAAAATAGAAAAACTTTCTAAAAAGTGCATATTGCATAATCTTACCTTTGGGTTCGATATTCAGGTCTTAATAAAAAAGTCTTATATTACTTGATAATGATACGTATGCTTGCGTAATATACCAATTTAAATATATATAAATTAAAAAGTTAAATTATTATTTTTCTTCAGGATCAAGTTTTTGATTTTGTCGCAAAATAAGAAAAATAAGTGAAAAATAGCATTAGAACTATTGCTATACTGTGCATAAGCATTAAGTCGGGATCAGCGTGCTCTTTAAACTTTCCTTATATTAATTAAATTCTTCTACTTGCAAACTACTTTTACTAAAAATTTTAAAAATCTCCACAAATTAAATAAAGACTTACCCGGTCTACAGATCGACCTCTGTTAATTTTTAGTGCTTGCAGTAAGATTACGAGGTATTGGCCAAATAGCTAACCCCAGAGCTTTCTTTTTGATGTTGCTGCAAGTGCGTTCTCAATGCTCACATTTTCCTGCAACCTGCCGATGAACCGCAGCTCCCGCAACGTCGCTCCCACCATTAAGTTTGGAGCATGATTTGAAGATCTCGAGGTTGTTCTCGAGAAAGCCCCGTTCGTCATAATGAATGTCGCTGCTCCAGAGGTTCAAGATCCGTCTATTGAGTTTAACCTGAGCTGCCCTCAGGAATTCCCTTCTTCCAAGAGGGTCAAGACTACTGTCACCGCGACATCTACCAAGTATGTTGTTCTCATTTCTACTAAGGGAAAAGAAGTTATGATTTTCAAAGACCCGACTAAAAAAATGGTTGTTCTGTCGTCAATGTTTTAAATCAGATTGAATTCGAAGACCACACCGTTAACCTGAACCCAAAGGAGAAACCGTAATAGGAAGGTTTGGAGTGCTACCAAAGCCCAAACTCTTAAGGAGGTACTTGTTGAGGATCCTCACCAGGATGAGTCAAGATTACCAAAGCCCTATCCACTTCTGCAAAGGAGTAGGTTCTATCCCTTAATGGATACCAATGGGCATAAAAGTATCCAAAAGATCGCTGCTACTTTACCATCACTTCATGGACATGGTGAGGTGAGGACGAAGCTTGCTCCTATTACCCGAGTCAGTTCAGTTTTCCACAGACTAGCGGCTAATGAAGGATGTTCAGTTGGCGTGTTACTCAAATGAGTGGGACGTGCAATATCACCTCACATGAAGAAAGAAATTTTAAGGTACATCAGATCTACGAGGCGTTCTCAAAAGTCAACTGAAGCTTTGCATGCTCGCATTCCCGTCTGGTTTCGCCTGGGGAGTAAAGTTGATACCACCATTGTTACTACCGGTTCTACCGTCACTAGACCCACGAGCCGTCGACCAGTTAAGTCACATCTGGGTCTGAGAACTCTGCCAATCACCCACCATAAGGATGTTCTTAAAGTTCCAAAGGAAAAGACAAAGTAGTTACCCAGTACTATATCTGGTCTGCACCGTGAGGAGCATACTTTACCTCGACATACTAATGTTCCTACCGAGACACTCCATCTCAAGATGTCACTGTCAAAGAAAAAGGTATGGATACCCAGGATCACTGTACCAATACAGTTCACTAAGCCCGCAAAGCAAGATTATGGAATGAAGCCAAGGTCCGAAATATCTGACATTGTCGCAGCAATTGCAGTGAGATGGAGGAGCAAGTAGAAGATATCCATCCAAGTCCCCCAGATCTTAAAATACTACAAGAATCAATAATCGAAAAAAAGATCAAAAAGTGAGATTTCTGAGTTAGCCCGAGAACATGGAGTTTCCATTGATGATGATGAAGATTTTGACTTTAATGATTACCTCGAGGAAGATTTCATGAATATCCCTGTCATTGATACCAGAACCACTGCATCTGCGCACGATGCTAAACCTCTCATCGAAGCAAGCTTCATAGATGAGCTGCGTAGGGCTATCTTCTAAAGGGACAAGCAAATTAGCCAAATGGAGAAAAGAATGGAAGAGTTGACTGCTGCTATGACCGCCATGCCACAACTCAAGGACAGTCTCAACCACCACAGTTAGCCTCTCTAGAAGTTAATCAATCGGAGATTATACACATTATAGATGAAAGGAGTGAAGTTGCCTCAACGGACATAGATGAGCAACAAAAGAAAGATTCTCCATCAAGTGCCATGCCAGAAAAGGAATTTAAGTAGATGGTCGAGCAAGTTTGGGAGGCCTTAAACCAATCTAAGGGTGATGCATTGATTTTGAAGGGTAGACCTTACCCGTAGGATTTTGATGTCGTACCCTAACCAAAGGGTTTTGTGTCCTAAAACTTTAAGTTATTTGATGGGGTTGGAAATCCAAGACAGCACATAGCACATTTCCGTGCCATTTATGGCAATACAAGAGGAAACGAAGTCTTGTTTTTTTGACAGTTTGTCAGTAGCCTATCAGGAATCACTTTTGATTTGTATGCTGAATTATCCAACGGATCAGTTAAAACATTCACCGGGTTAGAAAAATTATTCGTGAAAAGATTTGTCGAAGCACAACATCATGTGTCTATTGGAGATCTCATAATGGAAAAAAATGCCCAACTAGACTTTAGTGGACTATATTTTGAGGTGGAGAAACCTTAGCATGAGATGTGAACCGCAGCTACAGGAACATCATGCAGTTGAGATCTTACTAAAAATTATTCATGGGCCTGTGGCTTTTATGCTCAAGGGACTCACCATCAAATCCTTTGAGAAGCTACTCAACAAAGCTAGTAATCTTAAAGAAGAAGTCAAAAACATGGATTCTCATGAGAAGTCCGAGAAGTCTAAGATGACCAGAATATTTGAAAAGAAGTTTGGAACAGTGGCAATGGTCGATAAAGGAAAGCAACTGATGAAGATACATGCAAAAAATTCCCATCAGTCATCATCACAACATGCTCGATAATAGACACAATAATATAGCCAGTCTAGCCAGCAACTGCCTCAAGGAGGATCATATCGAGTAGAAAACAAGAAAATTTCCATTGCGGAACGTAGGAAAGTGGTGTATTCCTTCAAAGGCGAAGCCATACCCAAAATGTTCAGAAGTTTGATGAAGAAGTCTGAGTTCAGATTACCAGATCCAAAGAAACTCGAAGAGGTCGACAAGAAGGATCAACCAAATTATTTCCCGTGTCACAGATTGCTTGGACACACCATAGAGAAATGTATTGTCTTCAAAGATTGGCTTGAGAAAAATCTAAAAGAAGGGAATATAACAATCCCAAAAGAATATTTAAAAGATCCTGAAAAGGGTTCCAAAAATATGATTTAGGTTGAGCCAATCTCTCCGATTGACCCATATACTAGAAAAGATTGATGGAGTATAGTTTGGAGCAAATCATCCAAGAAAATACTGAACCATATCCAGAATGCTTCAAGACAAACCTTCATTTAGAGTCTCCAGCCTGTCAAGCCCAAGATGAAGATTTCACCAGAAGATCTGTCATCGTCTAAGAAGAAGAAGAAGGACAACACCAACATGAAGACTGACAGCATGGAGGGTAGGATAAGGGCTGCCTCTGCTAGATTAGTTTTCTCGGATTCGTGGAAGAAAATCCTCGAACACCTGACATTGTATGATTATCTTTTTGTCCCTCCGGGGTCTTATAAATATAATGATTATGATTTCGGCTATATTTTAACTGTTTCTAGTGATAACTTAATCGATTGTGACAAAACTAACTTTGATCTTGATTCCTAAAATGCTCTTCAAATCGTATTTGAGTTTGATGAGCTCACTAACAAGACCAAAGAAGACATCGACAATACCAATTATGATAGCACCAGGAGTGAGGAACCAATTCTCGGGTTCCACGGTGCACCGCTTGCCATCAACTTAGATCTTTATGATAAAGAAGAAACACTGGAAGATTCAACAATGATATCTCAAGAAGAAGACATTATAGAAGTGAACTTAAGGAACGAGAAAGTATTACCCCCGAGAACAGCTCCAACAAGTAAAGGAAAGCAACTCAAGAAGAGCTACCTCCACCTCAACCAGTAGAAAAACCACATAATTAAGAGAAAATTGGAAGATTATACAAAGTGGATTACAACATGCTAGCTCATTTTAGGAAGTTGCTGGCCAAATTAAGCATCTACAACGCTCTAATCCTATCAAAGGAGATCAAAAAGTCTCTGGTTACATCTTTGCTCAACCCAGAGATTTGTTTAGCCCAGTTGGCCAGCACATCCTCAGATGAAGTTTGCTCATTAAAAGAATAGTCTAGGGTAACCTTTACAAAAGAAGACTTGCTGCTTGGTACCGTCGACCATAATTGTCCACTCTATATTTCTGTTAATATCAACAAATTTGTGTTGTCCAGAGTTTTAGTAGATTCTAGAGCATCACTCAACTTGATGAGTCTACGGACATTGGCCTATTTGGATATTGAAGTTTAGGAGCTTACGACTGATAAAATGATGCTAAGAAGATTCAATCAAAAGAGAGACATAGCCCTTGGATCAATTATATTGCTTATGAAGGTTGGAGAACTAATAACAACCGCTAAGTTCAATATCATTGACTCTGAGACCTCTTTCAATGATCTACTTGGTCGACCATGGATTGAAAAATACAACATGGTTCCATTGTCTCTACACCAATGCATTAAGTACTACAAGGAAGGACAAGAACATTGCATCAATCAAGATTTACAGCCTTTTTCAATCCATGAAGTTGGCATTCATGAAGATGCTGCCTACTACGCGCCTTCAAAGAAAACTATTTTCTCTCATGAAGTTAGGACAAATAAAAGTGAAGATTTAGAAGAAGTACAATGACAAGACCATTCAACTCTGCTTCATCAATATTTCGCCACCCTTTTGTAACAAGTTGGTAGGGTTTCTTTTACTTCATTCACCTAAGGTCGAGGCCGGGGATGTGGACGATAAAGAACCAATTTAATTGTTGAACGGACTAGCTCGACCATCAACATTGATAATGAAGAAAGTTCTGAGGATGAAATAATGATGACAAAATAGAAGAGATCTCAGTATGAGATATCCTTAGAAGATACAGAGGAAAGTGAATATGAAAGAATGTATGATTGGATAAACCTTTATGTGAACACCATGACCCTTACTCCAATTCTCCTTCAAAAGGTTGAGAGTTTAGAGGTCAAGGAAGTCCGTAGCATAGGTTTGAAGCCAATTAAATTTTATTGTGCTTCTGCTTCTACTAATCTTAAAAGTCATGTAAATTTGGATGAGGATCCTAACGAATTAATGGAATTGGCTTTTGGCTACTTTTCTTCTTGTGTACAAAAGTTAATTCAGTAGGGACATTTACCAAAACAAATGCCAAAAGATAAATTACAACTTTTTGAAAAATGAACATTAAAAGTCAAACTCCTAACACGAAAGAGGGTCTTGGATTTGGTACAGTCAGACCAATCAATGATTACAAATTTTGTATGGTTCTTACTAGTGAATCGAAGAGGATTGCCTTGATGTGGGGGATGACTCTACTGGTCAACTAATAGAAGATGCTTTGCAGGAATTTGAGGAGGAAATCAAATCAACTATTGATGAGTTGAGGAAAATTAATCTCGGGATGGAAGAGCAGCTCCGACCTGCATTTATAAGTTCTCTACTCAATGATGAAGAATCTTTAGAATTGATCAAACTATTAATAGAATTCAAAGATTGCTTTACATTGAGTTAGATGAGATGTCAGGTATGTCTGTAGAAGTTGCAGTACATAAACTCGAGGTGGACACAGATATAACCTCAGTAAAACAATCTCCCAGAAGAATGTGCATCGAAATAGAACAACAAGTCATAGCCAAGGTGAAGAAATTAATAAACGCTAACTTTGTAAGTGAAGAGAAATGCCCCACATGGTTAGCTAACATTGTACCAGTTAAGAAGAAAAATGGACAAATTCGTGTTTGTGTCGACTTCATAGATTTGAACAAAGCTTGTCTAAAAGATGAATTCCTGTTACTGATACCGGAAATGATGGTGGATATCCCTTTGACACATGAAATTTTCTCCTTCATAGACAGGTCATTGGGATACAATCAAATCAAGATAGCTCCCGAAGATGCAACACTTACACCCTTTAGAATGTCTATTGGAATTTTCTGCTACACAGTGATGAAATTGGGTTGAAGAACGCTAAAGCGACATACCAACAAGCTATGACAACAATTTATGATGATGTCATTCACAATCAAGTGGAATGTTATATGAATGATTTGGTCATCAAAAGTAAACGAAAAATAGACCATTTGTATGATTTGAGGATTGTGTTCAAACAGTTACGATGATATGACCTTAAGATGAATCCCTTAAAGTGCGCCTTTGGTGTTACCTCCGGGAAATTCCTAGGATTCGTTGTCCGTCATCAAGGAATCAAGATCGACCTAGATAAGATTAAGGCTATCTTGGAAATGCCTCTTCCAAAAATCTTGAAACAATTACGTTCCTTCTAAGAGAAGTTGGCATATCTGAGACGCTTTATTTCTAATTTCACAGGTAGGTGTCAGCCCTTCTCAACATTAATTAAAAAGGATGCCAAATTTGTTTGGGAAGAGAAATGCCATCGTGCTTTTGAGGACTTTAAGCAATATTTAATGACATATCCTATTTTGGTAGCCCCTATCCTAGGGAAATCTTTGATACTTTATACCACGACCCTGGATGACTCTCTCAAAGCCCTTTTAGTCCAAGTCAACGATGAGGGTAAAGAAAACACACTTTACTACTTGAGTCATCGTCTAATACTGATAGAGATAAGGTATGAACCTATTGAGAAGCATTGTCTAGTTTTAATTTTCACCGCCCAAAAACATAGACATTACATGCATTCTCATAAGATTACCCTAATCTCAAAAGCTAATTTGTTGCAATATTTGATGACCCGACCAACACTTTCTGGACATCTAGCAAGATTGTCAATGATTTTATTACAATTTGATATAGCTTTTGTTCCTCTCCATGCTATCAAGGGACAAATTTTAGTAGATTTTCTCGCTGCACACCCACTTCCAACTGGGTCCCCTCTTAACAACGAGTTACCAGATGAACAAATACTAGAAATAGAATTCTTTAGTGCGCAACACTAGGAGATGTACTTCGACAGAGCTTCGTCAGCCAAAAAGGATAAAGGATAAGACACAGTTATACCAGACAATGCAGGATTAGTTTAAGTTTTAGAAAAGTGTTTACAAAAATCAAAAGATAATGAAGAACACAATACTTAGCTTTTTCCCTTTGAAAGGAAGACACGTATTTCTCCCACAAAGTCTCTTACCGATCCATGCAATGCTATAACATCTCCTTACAAATTCTTTTAAAATCTCCTCTCCAATCCCTCCAAAAGGGTAGAAATCTACATTTCTACTCCTATTCTAAAGACCCTAAACTTTCTCCACACTTTTTCTAACATTCCTCTCACAAAAACCCTCTTTTTCTAACCTAAATTTGTTCTTTTAAAGTGTAGGGATGAAGTATGAAGAGTTGCCAAAAGAATCCTTTCAAAAACCATCCAAATATGTTGAATTTCGGGCTCATAACCATCCCGGGCACCGTCGGCGGGCTCGAGGGCACTGTCGGTGAGTTTTTTTGTCATTTTAAGGTCTTCTCGGGTAAATCTTATGTCAGCGCCGTTTTGGCCGCCGTCGGCGAGCAGACTGCGCAGTTCCACTGTTTTGCTCTGTTTGGCTCCGTTTTAGCTCTATTTCACCCCATTTCAGTTACGTTGTGTTCTTAAAAAATAGCCCTACAAAATAAGCATGAAAATAATCTTCATTTAAAGTGTAATCTCATTAAAAAATATGCAAGAATTGTAAAAGAGATTAAGAATCGAAAGGTGATAGGGCAAAATTTCATTTCTTGCTTGTTTTTGCTCCAAATTGAATCATTTTTGTTTATTTTTATCCAAAAGTCTATAATTCAACATACCTGCAACAAAACATCAAAAATACCCTTCTTTAAAGTACAATATCCTCAAAATTAGTGTAAAATAGGTATGAAAATCTCAACATATTTCCTTTAGTCACCTAGCCTAGGGCTGATGGGTTTAGGGGACCATCTACATGAGTCTCCCGAAGGATCAATGGATCAAAGTCAATAATTTGGGTTTTAGGATTGTGAGTGGATATAGATGATAGTGAGTGTAAGTAAGTTAATGATACACCTAAAATTTATAGTGTTTTTAGACGCATTTTTATACATATATTTAAGATATTACACTTTATTGGATGATATTTGTGTGTTTTTCCTTCAGATACAGGTACAAAGTTAAAAAAAAGCTAAAAGTAGTGAAAAAGGATCAAATTTGGAGCAAAAAGATAAAAATTGTGCTAAAGTGTTTTGACACCTATGTGCTAGATCCAACGCTTAAGCACCGGTTAAACAGAGAAGGCCAAACCTAAGCGCCAAAGGCAGTTATTTGATGGTTTTCTTCATTTGACAGAATTTTGAATAGGTATTGGAGGCACCTATTAGCTAAAGGTAGTGGTTATGACCACAAGAAATGAAAATATTATTAAAATTCTTGTGAAAGGAGGCATCCCTTGGAGAATACATCGAATTTGGACACATTTTGAAGAATTTCCAAGTCACCTCTTGGAGATTTATAAAAGAAGGAAGTTTTTACATTTAAATTTGGTGTTTGAAGAGAGAGAAAGGGTGCTTGAAGAGGAAGAGAGTGTTGGAGTCCTGAGAAGATCGTGGAGAACTTGTGGAGATATTCAAGCACCACACAAAATTTACTTTTTTCCTTTTGTTTTAAGTTTAATTTTGAGAGTTTAGAGTGTTGTTAAAGAGAAGAGATTTAAAGGAACTTCAAGAGCTCGGTGGAGGATTTGAGATAAGTTTTATCTTTTTCTTTAAACTACTTTTGGTTTTAATCTAGACTTCTTGTTGGTTTGAAAATGATTTCTACTTTTTAACTAAAGTGTGGTTTTATTTTTTCCATGGATTTTGAGTAGTTTTCTTTATCTTTCTCCTTAAAATGATAAGTAATTAAAGTGTTGGATGGGAGTTGTGCAGAGTATTCTTTAATATTGGAAGAAGTTGTGATGATTCAATTCCATGTACTTCATTTACTTCTTGATTTGGCCAATCCAGATGTTAAAATTTGTTGTGAGAAAATGTAAGAACCGGGTTGGTATTGTCTCAGTAAACAATTGGAAAGAATCACATAAGGTTGTATGATTGAGAATGTAGTTCATATGATTTAGTGCAAATAAATAAGGAAATAATCATTGAAGGGTGTAGAGTTAGATGACTTTAAAGTGACAGGTTAAAGCCCCCAACTTGGTTTATTGTATTAGGTTCTAATACGAGATGACAGCCCCCAGGTGGAGGGAATCGAGGGAAATCTAGAGAGAGCTAGTATCTTCCCTGCCTAGCCGGTCGTCAGAACTATTCAAACTTTAAATTAGTCAATGTTCTTTATAACATTTCTAGTAAGGGTAAAGAATATATTTACTCCTATTTAGCACAACACAATTTGCGTACTATCACAACAGAATTCCTCTGCTTATTAGTGACTCATGATAAGAAGAAATATATTTTCAAATTCAGTGCTTTTCTTTTATAAAAACTTAAGTTATCTTTTTAAATTGTTATTATTTTGTCAAAATATCAAAAATACCAAAAATATTTAAATTTTAATTACTGTGAATACATCTCTAGTTTAAGTAATTGTCTTTTAAAAATAGAAAGTTTGTTGATCAATAAAGCATATTCCATTATTTTTTTTGTGGGTTTGATATTCAGGTCTTAATCAAAAGTCCTATATTACTTGATAACAAAATGTGTACTTGCACAGTATTCTAATATATATAAATTGAAAAGTTCAATTCTTATTTACTTCAGGATCAAGTTTTGACTCTGTTGCAAAGTAAGGAAATATAAGTGAATATATAATTAAAGTATTATTATATTATTGCATTTAAGCAGTTATTGGGGATCGGTGAACTAGCTCTAGACCAACTCTAAAGGTCAATCCTAAGGTCAGACAGTTGAGCAAGGAAGAGTTTAGAGGTTGAGCAACTCTAAACCCCACCTTCTAAGTGTTAGAGGTTAGAACCAATATGTGGAACTTCAAGTTGAGCAAGGAAGAGTTTAGAGTTTCTAATGGAGAGGGTTCCTTTTCTAGCTTTCTAAAAATAGTCAATAGGAAAGTGCTATGACCAGACCCTAGGCTACTAAAGAGGGAAAATTTAGCCTCAACCAAAAGTGAGGTCAACAAATGGACCCCCAATACGTGTGGTGTACTGGGCAAGCACACCGCACGTATTGGCGTTGACCGACGAGATCAAAAAAACCTATACAGACTCCTAAGTCAACATATATAAAAGGAGTGCAGAATTGAGTGTTTTAACTAGGGAGTAATAGATAATCTCGCTGGGGAAAAGAAAAGAGATTTCAGAAATAGCCATCAAGAAAACTGATGATTAAGGTGGAGACTCAATTTCAAATTCAATGTTTAATTTTGATTTCAACATTGATAATTTCAGAGAATAAGATTGTGTGCGAGGGCTGAATCGAGATAGAAAGCACTGGGACTTACATCCAACTCAAAATGACAATAGTGCAGAGGACAACAACCATTAAGGGCATTACACCAAGGAGAATGACTATACTAGTTTGAGCTACCACTAGGGACATTATGTACGAACTGGATCTAGTCGAAAGATGGCTACCATTAAGGACATTACGCCAGAAAGGACTCCATAGTGGGAATCAGAATTTCAGTACTGACCCCAAAGATTGAGAGAAGGATTTTGTGTTCCATTTAAGGGGGTCTTATTCCTATCTCAAAGATGTGTGTAGTGGATTGGATATTGTGGTCAATGGGGTCTTACACCAATCTCAAAAGGTTGAGAATAGGATGATGTTCCCTTCAAGGGAGTCTTACTCCTATCTTGAAGATGTGTGTAGAGAATTGGA
>NEWO01001501.1:38806-49026 GCA_003013225.1 Phalaenopsis aphrodite
CCTCCAATAGAACCCAATTTGGCCAATTTGACCATTTTGGCCAAAACCCGAATTTGCCTTTAAAAGCCCAATTTTCCCAAATTCACCTCAAATATCCATCAATTTGGGCCCATCTCTCCTCAATTTCAATCCTAACGTCAAATTTACCTTTCACATGACCAATCTAAACTAAATCCATGCCTAGTTGACCCATGATTTGAGCTCAATTTTGATGTAAGTCAAACCACCAATTTTAGTCCTATGACCTAATCTCACCTAATTGAACCCCATGGCATACTTAATTTGCCCCAATTTGAATCTTAAACTCTTCATAACAATCCTACACACCAAATTGAACTTTCATTTGCCTTGGTGAAGCCTCAATTTCATTTAATTGTAACCCAAGTTCAAAATCCCCAAATTTGCCCTAAAATTGGCTATGTTTCCAAATTCCACCAAATTGAATGCCTTAACCCCAAAATTAACATCTAATTTATGTTGAAAAGTTTTTTATTATATTCCTATAGAATATTTTAAACCATTAATTTGGAATTAGCCCAACCTTAGCCCAACCTAGACCCAAGTCTAGTCTTACATGCCCAAATTGACCAAAATCCTAAAATCCTTCAAATTGAGCTTCCAATTGAACTTAGAATTACTTCAATCCTTCACCAAAAATATTCATGACAATCATTTACACAACTTCAATCAATCAATTGAGCCCAAAGTTATGGCTAGCTTAACCCAAAACTAACTTTTAGCCATTTTGACCCAAATTAGACCCATGCACAAAAATTGACTTAGCCATGCCTAAGTCGCCAAATTAAAGTTTCCACAACCACCAAGTGCACCTTATAGACCAAGCTAGACCCAAATATACCAGCAAAAATGAGCTATGGACCAAGAGTCCCTTGATTTAAGGGATTTCACCCCATATTTGGCCGAAACATGAAATATCTCCTTCATCATTGCTTACCCTTGGGGTTAACCATCATTAAACACCCCCTGACCTCCCTGACCCAAGAAGTGACTGAACCCTAGCTAGCCACCTCCTTAGCTACTGGAAATAGCCAGCCCAACAGAGCCCCAAGTAGCCAAAACCCAAAATTGAACCTCCCTGACTTGGTTCACTCCCATTGGCCATTAGAGCCTTTATTCCCACCACCTCAACAAGCTTTAGCACCCAAATCCAAGACCTGAACTCTGCCATACAACCATGGCTTTAAATGGAGATCTCCATAATCAAAGAGTAAAGTGGTTGGAACCTTAAGGAAACTCTGCAAAAATCTCACTAGAGCTTCTCCAAACCATCACAAGTGCAATCTCCTTGCTCTCAGCCACTGATAGCCACCCCACAGAGCCAATTTCTTCACCGAAATTTTCCCCAAAATCATGACAGATCTCTCCACACCTCCACAGTGAACCAAACTCTAATTAATTGTGCACACAACATCTCTAGAGTGAAAGAAACTGATTCCCCATAAAAGCCCCCTCTCAAATAACCTCTAACCTAGCTCTAGACCATCACCTGAAAACCACTTTGATCAAATTCATACCTAGCCCATTCACCATGTCTTGGGACTTCATCTAGAGGTTCGTTGGACCCAACCAAAGCTACCACAACCATCTGATTGAGGCCTCCTCACCCAGTAAAGGTTTTTAACTCTACCCCTAAACCGAGCTTGTTTCGACTCTCCATACGTATTTATTGTTTTTCATATCATATAAACCATAAAGATATGTCTGCCTCGAGTAGATAAAGATTTAGAAACAAACTTTATGCAATTTGGTTGAGTCTAGTCAGAGATCTTAAGGTTTTAGTGCGAATGGCTCACGGTTAGGTCACATGGGGACGATAGCAGGGAGCCATCTAATCGCTCGTGTATCAAACGAACAGAGGAGATCAAGCAGGACACATCCTTGGTGCAAAAATTGCAGTATGTGTGGAGGCTATGTGGCTAGCGGCGTCAACTGGCGGAGCGACGCTTGGAGCCTTCGAAGGGGACAAGGTTGAGGTGGCGCCGCGTGAATAAGTAGAAAAATATGGGATTTTTGAATTATTTTTAATGCCTAAACTTCAAAGATCCATTTCTTTCTCTTAAAAAATCATTAAAAAATACCCTCTTGCTCAGTGAACAGAGGAGAATAATGTGGATTAATAATAAAAATTATTTTCTTATTCCCTTATTTTTAATGAATTAAATACCCTCTATGGTATTTTAATTCTCCATGATTAAATATTGCTCATCATTGCTTGAAATTTTGAGGGTCTATTCCCCATTACAGAGGAGATATTCTCTAATTTTTCCAAGGTTAGAGAGCTTCTCTATGCTTCTAGCCTAATTTTCAAGCTAAAGTGGCCATTTTGCATATTTTAATTATATAAATCAAAATGTCTCCTACAAAATTATGGTAATAATTTTAGTAGGTTTTCTATGATCAAAGAAGTCTAGGAAAAATATCATGATGTTTTGAACTATCTTGTGAATTTCTATAATTAATTAAATGTAAATATTTTGTATTAATTCATGTAAATTAAATACTTATCAAAATTGACAAAATCAATCTCACACTTTTCATAAAAATCATGTTTATTTACTCTAATAATTAGAAAATAATTTGATTAAGTTCAAGTATTAAAATGGATTTTCTAAGGAAACATTGTATTTTTGTATAAGTATAATTACATTAAATTAAATAAACTTAGAAAAATTATGAAACTTGGTTTTCTAAGTTCCTTGTAATAAGGGGCATTTAATAAACATAAAATATATTTTTGTGAGAATAATTCATTTTTAAATGGTATTTTGAAATAAAAATAATTAAAATAATCAGAATATTTAAAAATATCAAAAATAGTTCAAAATGTGTGGAAATGTTCCCTGGTCACTTAAAATTCATTAAGACTATTTTCCTAATTTTCCTATGTCAAAAAATGAATTTTTGAGGCTTAAAATGAATTTTCTCTATCTTCTCACCAAATTAATTACATTAAATAAATTAAAAATCACAAAAATATAAAATTTGATTCTCTGAGTTTCTTGAACTCAGAGAAGTCTATTTAAAATATAAAAGTAATTTTTTTAATTAAAATGTTATTTTATGTTTAATGTAATAATTGAAATTAGTTAAAAATTAAATAATAATAATAATAATTTAATTTAAAAAATCATGAAATCTTGCCTAAGATTTTCTCTGACCTTAGGAAACCTCTAATAATTTTTCCATTAATAAAAACTTTATTTTGGAAAGCTAAATAAATCAACTTTTGAAAATCTTATTTTCTAAATTTGAATAATTATATAAATTATATTAAAATCTTGATAGGTCCACCTGATCTCCTCTAACATTATAATTACCTCATAGATATGACACCTTCAAAGTCATTTGAGTTGTGTTTAGTAAGTTATGAGGTGAAGCGCCCAAAGGGTGAAGTGATAATTTTAGCTTTGGTACCTTAATAAAAAAATTTAGGATTAACCAAGGTGAAATGGGTAATTTTGATCTTAATGAATATGTTTGGATGATTGAAACACAATGGGATTAAAAGGGTAGAAACCCACTCACCACCTTTGCACATTGTCAGTAAGATTATAAATATCCTAATCTTCATGACTTGGATATCAATTAAAGATCAAATGTTTCTTAAGTTAGGGGCTTAAGTTAGAGAAGATGATAATTTACATTTCTTAAGCGTAAAGTTGAGGTTAATTTGATTATTTGATAATAATGCACATCACTTAAAATCAAAACATTGATGACCATCATTTCACCCACTATGATTGTAAGGGCATGGTAGTGGCCTAACAATCGATTGGATTTAGAAAATAATATGATCGGATATTAACATTGACAAACACTACAAGCCCGGGCACCATAATCTTAAATAACCTAGACTTGCCTTAGGGGAACCCACCCACATAACTTTTAAATGAAACATCAATCGACTGATCGAGTATCCTATCCTTGGGATAATCGAATTGTCAAGTTTCACTGAGCAACGGGGTAGTCAAACTTCAACCTCAGATGATTAATGAAACAATATGATAAGTTCAAAATGAACTCAAAATAATTCAAAAGAGCCTCAAAGTAGTTCTTGGTCATTCCCTCAATACTTTGAAATCTTCTGGATATTTTGAAGAGCAAATTGAACTTGTCATATTTTGTTCCAAAATTATCTGTTAGGATCTTCCAAGGACCAACAAAATCATAGCCCGGGGTTTGGTAGCTAAACCTTCATCTACTCTTGCAATTTATACTTTTCTATAATATTATCTACATATCTTACAAGTACTAACCTTTCAGGTGGTGGAACGAGAAGGCTCGCTAGATAAGCTTTTACAATTTGCAGTACCATCTTTTCTTAGATTTTCCACACTATACTTTTATGCTTATAAAACTTGCATGTTAAACAACGATGTCACCCTGCAAGATAACCAAAAAACTTGTAGGATAGCCGTGAAACCAAAACCAAAATTAAAATCAAATAAGATAAAATTCACTGCTACAACATTCAAAATATAAAATAGCTTAAAATTTAATCACAAATAATACAAAATAATAATTGCAACTAAATTAAGACGTCTCTATTGGATGATCAGGAATCCCTTGGAGGAGGTAACCTACGGTTGCTAACGAGGCTTCCCACAGTCTAAATGAAAGTATGAAATTCATTAAGTTGAGTTTAGTAATTTCATTTGGACTAAGTGAATCCAATAGAAAATAGTGGTACTGGAATGAGGGAACCATAGGATCCGAACCAGTGTCCCTCTAATCAACTTTAATGTGCCCCCATGATATTTAAAGAACTACAACCATATGTACATTTGATTTGACGTCATAACTTGACACATTAGAAAACTTAAACTCGTCATGACAAGGAGCTTGGAGCTAGCATTGTGGGAAACACGACCATCTTCAACAGTAAAACATGTCTTCATCAACTAAATCATTCTTTTCTTAGATTTAAACAACCAAGCCATAGGATTTTAAGGTTGTCTGTCAAGTGCTACATAAATCCTCAACCTTATCTTTAGGCCTCTTTATAGCTCTGTTGTACAATCTAAGTCCTAACTTGTCTTAGGATTCCAATGTTGTCGTTCGTTATGACCTAAATCCTCACATATTCCAGGCTATTTGTGTGATTCTCATACGAATGTAAATCCTAACTAATAAATTGACAGGATGAAACATTCAAATACTTCTCTCAAAATTGAAGCCAAACCATAGGATAGCTTGGGAAGTCACCGAGGTTGTCCTCTACATCTATGACATCCCCTACTTCTTCCTCTCGATTCTACAACAAGATGTTCCAAATTTGAACCATTCCTCTTTCACACCTCTTGTCCGATCTAGTTGAAAAGTCCTATCCTTTTAACCTCTTTGAAGATAATATTTCCTATTTTTTATCGAGAGTTATCTCGGGTGACTTCGGTTATCTAGGATGTAATTAACTGTAGGGGCTTGCTCTAATAAGAAGCCTTTCTTAACCCAGCTTAATATAAACCCTATTTAATTCTCTATATTAAATAAGGGAACTCGTCGATAAATAAAATGGTTTCGCAGACCAAACATATGTGAAATATTTTTTAGTTTATTTGATTGAGCCTCACCCTTAAGTCTTATATTTGTCTCCTTGGATAGATTCAAGGTTTGAGACATAGTGCTCTTTCATTTAAACTTTGAAAGATATGAAATCAGTTTGATTTCATATTTTTTCTAAACTTATATATATATATATATATATATATATATATATATTAAATGTCCCTCTGAAGAAAGCGACGAGATTTCCATTTAGGCGACCGACAGCTTCCACTGGACGACCCACCTAAAATAGTGCCGACAAGTACCAAAAACTTGATTCTGGAGAAAATAAGTATTTATATTTTTAACTTAATATATTGAGATACTACACAAGTACACGTATTATTATCAAGTAATATAAGACTTTTTTATTAAGCCTCTAATATCAAACCCACAGGGATTGGTCACAGTATGTGATAATTAAAGTAACCAAACTTTCTACTTTAAAAAGACAGATACTTAAAGTATAGTTTTTATCAAAGGAATGAAATTTAAACTCTTTTTGGTATTTTTAAAGTTTGAAAATGAAATAAAAACTTATTAAAGATAACTTGAGTTTATGTAAAAAAAAAGCACTGAATACAAAATATCTTTCTCCTTATCATGAATAAGTAATAAGTATAGGAATTCTATTGTGGAAGTATTCAAATTGTGTTGTGCTAAATAGAAGCAATATTATTCGAAAACCTTACTAGAGATGCTATAAAGAACATTAGTTAAATTAAAGTTTGAATAGTTCTGAAGACCGGTTAGGCAACGAAGATACTAGCTCTTACTCTAGAGTTCCCTCAATTCCCTCCACCTTGGGGCTAACATCTTGTATCGAAACCTAAAATAATAGACCAAGTTGAGGGCTTTAGCTTGTCACTCTAAAGTCCTCTAACTCTACTCCCCTCAAAGATTATTTCCTTATTTATTTGCACTCAATCATATGAACTACATTCTCATTCATACAATCTCATTTGAATCTTTCCAATTGTTGACTGAGACAATATCAGCCCGGTTCTTACATGTTCTCACAACAAATTTTAAAATCTAGATAAGCCAGATCAAGAAGTAAATGAAGTGCATGGAATTAAACCATCGCAACTTCTTCTAACATTAAAGATTAATACTCTCCACAACTTCCATCCAACACTTTAATTACTTATCATTTTAAGGAGAAAGATAAAGAAAACTACTCAAAATCCATAAAGAAAATAAAACCACACCTTAGTTCAAAAGTAGAAGTCATTGTCAAACTAACAAGAAGTCTCAATTAGAACAAAAAGTAGTTTAAAATAAAAATAAAAACTTATCTCAAATTCTCCACCAAGTTCTTGAAGTTCCTTTGAATTTCTTCTCTCTTACAACACTCCTAACTCTCAAATTAAAACTATAAAGAAAAGGAAAATAAATTTGTGGTGCCTCAAATTTTCTTCAAAAGCTTCTTCATGAACTTCTTCAAGAACTTTTCAGAACTTTTTAAAATTTTTCAGGACTCCCCCCTTTTAAAAGTCTCAACTTTCTTTTTTATAATTTTCCAAGAGGTGCCTTGGTATCTCTTTAAAATGTGTCATAATTTGATGTATTTACCAATGGATGCCTCCTTTCACAAGTTCTTTAATTATATTTTTGTCCTTATTGGTTATAACCACACATTTTTGCTGATAGGTGCCTCAAATGTTTCTTCAAAATTTGTCAAATAACTGTCACTGGCGCTTAAGCGTAAGACCTCAGCGCTTAGGCGTGACCTTCCCTGTTTCACTGGCACTTAAGCGATGGATATGGCGCTTAGGCGCCAAAATACTTTTGCACCATTTTTATTTTTTTGCTCCAAATTTGATCCTTTTTATACCTGAAAGGAAAACACACAAATACCTTCCATTAAAGCGCAATGTCTCAAAAATAGGTATAAAAATGTGTATAAAAATACTATATATTTTAAGTGTATCAAAATCCCCCAAACTTAAAATGTTACTTATCCTCAAGTGATACTTCAATATTTAAAAACTAAATAAGTATGATGGTTGACACTAAAAAGTTAGAGGAGTTGCCCGTTGGAAGCCATCGGTCAATGGAATCGAAATCTCGTTGCCCGCTTCGGAATGACATATATAGTTTTTAGAAAAAAAAGTATGAAATTAAACTAATTTCATATCTTTCACAGTTCTAATGAAAGAGCACTATACCTCAAGTTATGTATCTATCCTGAAAGATAAACATAAGACTTGAGGGTGAGGCTTGATCAAGTAAACTAAGGAATATATGGCATTCATTTGGTCTGTGAAAATCATCTTATTTGCTGACAAGCTCTCCTATTTAATACAAAGAAATAAATAGGGTTTATATTAAGCTGGGTTTGGAGAAAGCTTCCTATAAGGGCAAGCCCTAATAGTAAATTACATCTTAGATAACCAAAGTCACTTAAGAAAACTCGATAAAATTTAGAGAATATTTTCTTCAAAGAGGTCAAAAGGATATGACCTTTTAATGAGATTGGACAAAGATGTGTGAAAGGGGAATGACTCGAAATTTGGAACATTTATTGTAGAATCCAAAAGAAAAGAATTAGGGGGTCTCACAAATCCTGAGGAGAACGCCGGTGACTTCTCAAGCTATCCTAATGTTTGGCTTCAGTTTTGGAGAGAAATATTTAAATGTTTCATCATGTCAATTTTGTTTGTTTAGGACTTATATTCATGTGAAACAATCACATAAATAGCCTGGAGGATGTGAGGATTTATGTCGTGACAAACGACAACCTCAGAATCCTAAGCCGATTTAAGGCTTATGTTATACATCAAAGCTTTCAAAAGGCCTAAAGATAAGTTGAGGATTTATTTTGTATAAGCAAACAACCTCAAAATCCTATGGCTTGTTGTTTAATTCTAAGGAAATATATGTTGTTGTAGATCCTCTTGCTGTTGAAGATGGTCGTGCTGCCCACAATGCTAGCTCTAAGCTCCTTGCAATGACGAGTTTAAGTTTTCAAATGTGTCAGGTTATGATGTCAAATCAAACTTTCCTATGGTTATGGATCTTTAAATATTATGGGGCAAATTAAAGTTTATTAAAGCGACACCAGTTAGGATTCTATAATTCTCTCGTTCCAGTATCATTATTTTCTTTTGGATTCACTTAGTCCAAATGAATTACTAAACTCAACTTAATGAGTTCCACACTTTCATTTAGACAGTGGGAAATCTCGTTAGCAACCGTAGGTTACCTCCTCCAAGGGATTACCATTCATCTGATAGAAATATCTTAATTTAGTTGCAATTGTTGTTTTGTGATGTTTGTGATTAAATTTTGAGTTGTATTGTATTTTGAATGTTGTGCCGGTGAACTTTTTCTTGATTAATTTTAGTTTTGGTTTTGTGGCTATCCTAGCAGCTTTAGTTTTCATGCAGGGTGACATCATTGTTTAACATGCAAGCTTGAGACAAGAAGTACAGAAAGATAAATGCATTAATTTAAAAGCGTACGTGTTGATTCTTCTTGTTCCACCACCTGAAAGGTCAGAACTTACAAGGCCTATTTATAATTTTGCAAGGAATTTAAATTGCAGGAGTAGATGAAGGTTTAGCGACCAAACCCAGAGTTATATTTTTATTGAATCTCAGAAGATCCTAGTTGATGGTTTTAGAACAAAAATAGGATAACTCCAATTTTCTCTTCGGAATATTCAATAGATTTCAAAATACTCGAGGCATGACCCTGGACCATTTTGAAGATCACTTGAAATATTCTGAGTTCATTTCGAACTTATCATATTGTTTCATTAATCATCTGCAGTTGAATTTTCACTTCTCCGTTGCTAAGTAAAACTTGACAATTTAATTATCCATAGGATTGGATACTCGATTAATCAATTGATGTTTCGTTTAAGAGTTATGTGAGTGACTGCCCCTAAGGCAAGTCTAGTTTATTTAAGATTGTGGGTGCCCGCATTTAAGGTCAGGCTGTAGTGTTTAAAGATTTTAATCACCAATTATATTATCTTTTAAATCCAATCAATTGAGTTTATACGTTGAGCCTAGGTCACTACTAAGCCTTTAATAATCATGATAGGTGGAATAGTGATTATTAAAATTTTGATTTAAGTGATATGCATTCTTTTCAAATGGTCAAAATCATCCTCAACTTTGGGCTTAAGAAAAGTAAACTATCGTCTTACCATCTTAAGCCTATCACTTAAGAATAGTTTGATCTTAATTTACTTCCAAGTCATGAAGATTAGGAGGATTATAATTTTTTTGATGTTGTGCAAATATGATGAGTGAGTTTCTACCTTTTAGTCCCATTGTATTTCAATCATCCAAACATGTTTATTAAAATAAAAAATACCCATTTTCCCTTGGTTAATCCTAAGATTTGATTGAGGCACCAAAATCTAGAATGACTATTTTGCCTTTGGGGCACTATTGACCTCATTTTCTGTTGATGTTTAGTTTTTCCTCTTTAGTAGCCTAAGGGCTAGCCATAGGACTTTTCCTGTTGACTATTCCTAGAAAATTAGACATGGAACCCTCACCACTAGAAATTCCAAACCCTTCTCCACTCAGCTTGAAGTTCCACATATTGCTCTCAACCTTTAAAAACTTAGTAGGTGGGGTCACTGTGGGGGAAACTTAGGATGAGTCACCCTTAGGATTGCTGGACCTTAGGGTTGA
>NEWO01001501.1:57140-88417 GCA_003013225.1 Phalaenopsis aphrodite
ATAGCCTCTATCATAGGAACAAACCCTCAAAATCTCTAGCCATGGTGAGCAATGTTTGAACATAATGAATTAAAATACTCGAGAGTGCATCTAATTCTTTAAAAATTAGGGAATAAGAAAATAATTTTTATTTTAGTCCACATTATTCTCCTCTATTCACTGAGTAAGAGGGTATTTTTTTTATTTTTATGATTTTTCTACATAAATATATGGATTTTTGAAGTTTAAGAAATTACAATAATTCAGAAAATCCATATTTTTCTACTTATCCTACGCGACGCCAAGTCAACCTACGGCGGCTCCAAAATCACACACGGTGTGCTCCCATTCGTCACCACCATCCATCTCAGCTGTCACGCGGACCACGGTTCATGCACCAAGAGTCTGTCTGGCTTGATCTCCTCCATCCGTTAGATACACGTGTGATCGGACCGCTCCTCGTTGTCGTCCTAAAGTGACCTAACCCGAGAACTGTTCACACTAAAAACTTAAGATCTTCATTTAGACTCAACCAAATTGCATGGGGTTTATTTCTAAACCTCCATCTACTCAAGATAAACCTATCAATATGATATATACGGTATGAAATACAGTAAATACATATAATGAATTAAAAAAGGCTCGAATTACGGTTGAGGTTCAATACCTTCATCTGAGATGAGAGGCCTCAATCAGATGGTTTTGGTAGCTTTAATTGGGTCCAATAAACCTCTAGATGAAGTCGTAAGTCCTTGTGAATTGTCAAGGTATATTTTTTTATCAAACTCAATTTCAGGTGTTGGTCTAGAGCTATCCTAGAGGCTGTTTCAGAGGGGGCTTTGATGGGGAATAAACTCCTCTTGCTTTAGGGATGGTGTGTGAAAAATTAATTGAAGTTTGATTCACTATGGAGGTGTGGAGAGAACTGACTCGGTTTTAGGGCAAATTTTAGTGAAGAAATTGGCTCTATGGAGTGGCTATGAGTGGCTGGGAGCAAGGGGATTGCACTTGAGATGGTTTGGAGAGGTTCTGGTGAGATTTTGGCTAAGTTTCCCCAAGGTTGCTAGCACTCTCTTCCTTGGTCGTGGAGAGGTCAACTTAAAGCCATGGCTACCTGGTGGAGCTCAGAGCTAGGAGTTGGGAGCTAAAGTATGCTGAGGTGGAGGGAAGAATGGCTCAAGCATCCAATTAGAGTGAGGCAAGTTAGAGGGGTTTAATTTTGGGTTTTAGCCAATGGAGGCACCTTTTTACTGGCTATTTCTGATGGCTGAGCTGGTGACTAGCCAGAGAATGGTCACTTCTTGGCTCAGGGAGGCCAGAGGGTGCTTAATGATGATTAACTCTTAATGGTATGGCATGATGGCAAAGATATTTTGTTTTTGGTGCAAAATTGGGATGAATTCCATTAATTTATGGAACGATTGGTCGATAGCACACCTTGGTTGGTTTATGTGGATTTAGGATGGTTAATAGGATGCATTTGGTGTCTAAAGTGGTCCTCGATTTACCAATTTAGTTTGGTTTGGTGAAATTTGGTCTATATTCATTTGGGTCAAACTGTTTTGGAGTTAAGTTTGGGTTAAGCTAGCCAAGAAATTGAGCTCAATTGATTTAAATAATTATCATGAGGAGTTTAGAAAAGATTTGGAGTGATTTAAAGTTGATTTGGAGGTTCAATTTGAGGGATTTTGAGGATTTGGTCAATTTGGGGGTGTTGGGTTAAAATTGGGTTTAGGTTGGGCTAAAGTTGGATTAGGTCAAAATTGATGGTTGAAAATGGTCTATAGGAATGTAATAAAGAGTTTTGAATGTAAATTGGGTTTCAATTTTTGGGTTAGGGCATTCAATTGGAAGACATTTGGGGACATAGTCAATTTGGGGCAAAATTTGGAGATTTTGGACTTGGGTTAAAATTGGGTGAAATTGAGGCTTCAACAAGGCCAATTGAAGGTCAAATTTGATGTGTTGGATTTTTATGAAGAGTTTATGATTTAAATTGGGGCAAATTGAGTAGGTTATGGGGTTCAATTTGGTGGGGTTAAGTCATATGGTCAAAATTGGGGGTTTGACTTTGATCAAAATTGAGCTCAAAGCATGGGCCAATTAGGATTTTATTTGGTTTGAATTGATCATATGAAAGATGAATTTGAGTTTAGGATTGAAATTGATGGGAATTGGGGTCAAATTAATGGATATTTGAGGTGAATTTGGGGAAATTGGGCTTTAAAGGTAATTTAGGGGGTCAAAATAGTCCAATTGACCAAATTGAATTCAATTGATGGGTCCAAATTGGTTTTGGAGACATTTAGAATGATTTTTGATGTTTTGGAAAAGTTTGGGCTACCAAGGGTATTATTTTTAATTTTGGAAATTTGAGGGTTTTTTGGTAATTTTTGATATTTTGGGTGGTTTTGGGCAATTTGGGTACTTTAAAATGGTTTGGAATGATTTTTTAATAAATTTGGGTATTTTGGGTGAATTTGGGAATTTTGGCCAAATTTAGGGTTTCAAGGGCATTTAATTAATTTGAATGATTTAGGGGCAAAAGGCCAAGTTGGATTTTTTTGGTAGAATTGGGGAGCCAACCACTATGTATGAGCTATGGACCAATGAAATCCCCATTTGGGTCCTCTATGTACTGGTCTTAGCTAAACCCTAGCCTAGGGCTACTGGGTCTAAGGGACCATGTACATGAGTCTCCTAAAATATCAAGGGGTCATGTCAACAATTTTGGGTTTAGGGCTGCAAGTGAATCTCGACGGCCAGTGTAAGTGAGTGAACTAGCTCCAGAACAACATCCAGGGTCAGCCCTAAGGTCAAGCAGTTCTATGAGGACTCTTCTTGAGATCCTCCATACTGACCCCACTTATTAAGTGCTAGAGGTTAGGACCATGTTGAGCAAAGTGGAGTTCAGAGTTTCTAATGGTGAGGGTTCCTTTTCTAGTTTTCTAGGAATATTCGTCAAGAAAACCCTATGGCTAGACCTTAGGCTACTAAAGAAAAAAACTAAACCTCAACCAAAAGTGAGGTCAACAAATAGACCCCCAATAGGTGGGGTTTGCTTGGAAAACACACCGCACGTATTGGCGTTGACCGACAAGAGCAACAAAACCACCACACTCTTAATTCAACAGACCTTGAAAGGAGGGTAAAATTGATTGCTAGTTGTTTATGCTGGGGATGTAGCAGGTGAATATCCAATAAAAATCAAGGAGTATGAACTCTTGCTGGGGCTTGGCGAGTGGGTTTCAAATTATCAAGTTTCACGTGTTTTCGAAGGATAGAAATCAATATTTAGGTGCTGACTCTGAGATGGGAATTGAAATTTTGGTATCAATTCTGGAAAGAGAAACATAATTTAGGTACTGACCTCGGAAGATAGGAATCAGAATATAGGTAGATCCGAAATGAGAATTGAAATTTAGTTATGAATCTCAAAAGGAGAGATTCAAAGATTAGGTACAGACTTCAAAAGATAGGAATTGAAATTTAGGTACTGATTCTGAAATGAGAATTGAAATTTAGGTATCAATCTCAGAAGGAGAGAATTGGAATTTAGGTACCGACCTCAAAAGATAGGAATCAGATTTGGGTATTTTGGAATGATTTTTGAACAAATTTAGGTATCTTGGGTGAATTTGGGAATTTTGGCCAATTTTAGGGTTTCAAGGGAATTTAAGTAATTTGGATGAATTTTGGGGCAAAAGGCCAAGTTGGATTTTTTTTATATAGAATTGGGGAGCCAACTACTATGTAGGAGCTATGGACCAACAAAACCCCTATTTGGGTCCTCTATATACTGGTCTTAGCTAAACCCTAGCCTAGGGCTAGTGGGTCTAGGGGACCATCTACATGAGTCTACACAAAGATCAAGGGATCATAGTCAACAATTTTGGATTTAGGGCTGCAAGTGAATCTCGGTGTAGTGAGTGTAAATGAGTGAACTAGCTCCAGACTAACATCCAGTGTCAGCCCTAAGGTCAAGCAGTCCTATGGGAATTCTCCTTGAGACCCTCCATACTGACACCACCTACTAAGTTCTAGAGGTTAGGACCAATATGTGGAGCTTTAAGTTGAGCAAAGAGGAGTTTAGAGACGTAATAGCGAGAGTTCCTTTTATAGTTTTCTAGGAATATTCATCAGGAAAACCCTATGGCTAGACCTTAGGATACTAAAGAAAGAAAATTAAACCTCAACCAAAAGTGAGGTCAACAAATGGAACCCCAATAGGTGGGGTGTGCTGGGCAAGCACACCGCACGTATTGGCATTGACCGACGAGATCAACAAAACTAACACAAACTTCTAAGTCAAAAGACCTTGAAAGGAGGATAAAATTGAGTGTTAGTTGTTTATGCTGGGGATATAGCAAGTGAATATCCAATAAAATTCAAGGAGTAGGAACTCTTGTTGGGGATTGGCGAGTGAGTTTCAAATTATCAAGTTTTAGGTGTTTTTGGAGGATAGGAATAAATATTTAGGTGCTGACTCCGAGATGGAAGTTGAAATTTAGGTATCAATCCTAGAAAGAGAATCAAATTTTAGGTACCGACCTCGAAAGATAGGACTCAAAATTTAGGTACTGATCTGAAATGAGAATTGAAATTTAGGTATGAATCTAAGAAGGAGAGAATCAAAGATTAGGTACCAACCTCAAAAGATAAAAATAAGAATTTAGGTACTGATACCGAAATGAGATTTGAAATTCAAGTATCAATCTCAGAAAGAAAGAATCAATATTTAGGTACCGAACTCAGAAAATAGTAATCGGACTTTAGGTACTGATCACGAAACTAGATTTAAAATTTAGGCATCAATCTCAGAAGGAGTGAATTGGAATTTAGGTATGGATCTCAAAAGATAGGAATCAGACGTTAGGTATTGATCACAAAATGAGAATTGAAATTTAAGTATCAATCTCAGAAGGAGAGAATCAGAATTTAGGTAATGACCTCAAAAGATAGGAATCAAAATTTAGGTACTAATCTCAAAATGAGAGTTAAAACTTAGGTATTAATCTCAGAAGGAGAGAATGAGAATTTAGGTACCAACCTCAAAAGATAAAAATGAGAATTTATGCACTAATCCGGAAATGAGAATTGAAATTAAGGGATCAATCTCAGAAAGAGAGAATTAAAATTTAGGTCCCGACCTCATAAGATAGGAATCAGAATTTAGGTATTGATCCCGAAATGAAAATTGAAATTTAGGTATCAATCTCAGAAAGAGAAAACCAGAATTTAGGTCCTGACCTCAAAAGATAGAAATCAGATATTAGGTACTGATCCTGAAATCAGAATCAAATTTAGGTGTTAATCTCAGAAAGAGAGAATCGAATTTTAGGTACCAACCTCAAAAAATAGGAATCGAAATTTAGGTACTGATCCCGAAATGAGAATTAAAATTTATATATCAATCTCAGAAAGAGAATCGAAATTTAGGTACCGACGTCAAAAGATAGGAATATGAATTTAGGTACTGATCCTAAAATGAGAATTGAAATTTAGGTATTAATCTCAGAAAGAGAGTTAAAATTTAGGTACCAGTCTCGAGAATTGAGACAGGATGTCGTGTTCCAATCAAGGGGGTCTTATACCAATCTCGAGGATTGAGAATAAGATGTCATGTTCCAATCAAGGGGGCTTGATACCAATCTTGAGGATTAAGAATGGGATGTCGTGTTCCATTCAAGGGGGCTTATACCAATCTTGAGGGTTAAGAATGGGATGTCGTGTTCCATTCAAGGGGGTTTATACCAATCTCAAGGGTTGAGAATGGGATGTCGTGTTCCAATCAAGGGGGCTTTATACCAATCTCGATGATATGTGCCACATTATGGAGGAAAGCTTTGGGACTCTTATCCAACCCAAATGGTGACAAGGGAAATATCTGCCACGTTGGAGAAGAAAGCACTGGGACTCACATCCAACCTAAAGGGGTAGCGGAAAAAGAATTAGCGTCTTGGTATTGTCCCCGAGAACAATATGAAAATAGTGTAAAGAATTTGTGGTGTTGAACTCATAGATATGTGTCACGTGAAGATAGGTATTGGTGAGAAAAATTTATGAAATTCTGTGAGAATTTGCGCAAAATGTAAAATTTTGTGGGCATAGTGAAGAAAATTAGTGCGGACAAGGATAGTCGTGCTACACGAGCAAAAAGTAAGAGATCTCAAAATTGAGAGAAACAACTCAACAGACTTATTTTATTTCTTTTTGTTTTATCATATTTAATTATCAAAATATATTTTTAAAATTCAATTTTTGTTGGTTGATTTTTTAAAAGAGTATTTTGTTTGAATTTTATTATTATCAAGTTTTCATTGTTTTGTTCCTTGTTCATTGTAGTTCGGAACCAACGTATGGTTATGTGGCTCTTTATCCATCGCACAAAAGGGAAATTGAACAAAGAGATTGAATTCTAAAAGTCATTTCATTAATTTGCTTCAAACAGGAGTTATAGATTGAACATAGGTCGAAGCATCAAAAGATACAATATGCTGAAAGCATCAGAAGTACATCTGAAAATATCTCATGCTGGGTGCATATCACAAGCTAAGCATATTTGATACATATATCATCATATATGTTGTGTAAAAACATAGTACAAAAACATATCCCATAATTATCCATCCTCGGTGGGGTGAGCTCTTGATCGAGTTGACCTACTAAGCCACGCTCCAGGACAAGAGTTCCCTTTGCATGTACTTAGAGGTGCAACCCTCTCATAGCCCGTAAGGTTGTAGCTCTTCTAGTTTCAGATCTGGTTCGAATTCATATGGTATCTTGCTAGTATCCATCCTTCTTAAGGTTATAGACACCCTGCGGTATCGTACCCCTGGAATGCAGTGTTTGGCAAGATCTGCTCCATTTCCCTTAAGAATTAGTATTGATCCCACTGGTAACAGAATCTCCATATATCCTCTGAACTCATCAGGGCCAATGACATCTATTTATTTCCCAAATAGGATATTGCTCTTACTCATGAAGGAGACCATGCAAAAAGGTCTCATAAAATCATAATTGTCTATATGTGTGGGAATGCAATCGCCTTCATCGTAGATATTGATAATGTAGTTGTTAGGAATGCAATTGGCTGGAAGTATGCCCCATCAAACCATCCTTTTGATCATACACTTTATCATAGGAGGTAATAGATCCACCTCATCATGTCATAAAATCCCAAGGAGATTTCCTTGTGTGTCCTTGATAAAGTTATAACAGTAACCACATTATATGGTGGTTCTGCATTTTCCACTCATCCATTTCCGTGGTTCAAAATAGGTTCTTTTTATCAGAAGACCAACTCGACCCTTATCTCTTAAGTTGAATATGCAGTCAAGAAAGCTTCATTTGTTGCTTTCAGAGAAGACTCAGGTGTACAGCTCTAAGACTTTTAATATATTGACAAATCTTCCTTGAACTTCTTCATAAAATTTAAATTCCCTTTTATTTACTTTACTCATCTTATTGAACTCTATCATGGTGATCATTGGTGGTTGTTAAGGATGCTCCCTCATTTGAATATCAGTAAGAATCCATGCTGGTGATGTCTCTGTATCCAGTGGAATATAGAATTCCCCCATTAAGTGATCGGTTATCTGAAATCCATCATATGTGGACGTGTACTCCTCCAGAGTACTGTAACGCTCAAAGTGGATGATGTTGCAGTACACAATAAAACACATAATCACATAAATACTAAAAACAAGACTTAGCACTAACACATAAAACAACTCTTAATTAGCAAATTTTAGCATAGAACTTAATTCCATTCTTCATTATTTGGAACAAATTTCTATCTTCATTTGTCTCTCCTTGGGCATTTGGAATATAGAGTTGATAAAACGGACGGTGTTGATGAGCTCTAACACAATCTTCTTCAATCCATTTCTGGCTTAAGATACATCGCCTTATCTACTTCCTCTATATAACTGGTATGGCTAAATTACATTTTTAATTGCCACCCAATATGCTCTAGATATGCATTAAATTCATTTACCTTTGCCTCAATTGAAGCCACGTCAGCCTTAATTTTGTTGATCTTTTTCGCTATTCCTTCGATGCTAAACGCTAAGAAATTGTTATACATCTCTTGTGCACTGTGGCTAATGAATTTCTTCCTCATGGCCTCTTCCTTTTCTTCAAATCCATCTCCCATGAAAACATTTTCTCCAAATCTCTCTTTCTCTTAGACTTTAGGGCTAAAAATGAGTCTGGGGTTAAATTCCATCATAAAACCCTTATATTTATATGCTTATATCCTTCTAATAAATTCTAAGCATGTCCTAAAACTGCTATGACAGGTTTAAGTTAACCAATTGGCGGTTAAACTTCTAGAAATTGCACTTTTGCACATGGTTTTTATAGCCTATGCTTAAGTGCCAGTACTTAATTTAGCACCGGACAACTAAACGTCCTGATACTTATTCTAACATATCTAAGTCACTTAATAAAGTCTTAAAATCATTAATAACATGAAATAGTCTAAAAAACACTACCCCAAATTTCCTTAATCACACATAAAAAACAATCAAAGCAAAAGCAGACTGATAATTATGGGTTGCCTTCTACAAAGCGCTTGGTTTAACAGCGTCAGCCTGATGTAACCCGTGCTTATTTTGGTTGACCCAACATCACTCAATCAGTAAATTTAAGTTGATCCCCAATAAAATAGGGTTTTAGTCTAAGACCATTTGCTTTAAATATTTTTTCAGTTTTAGGATCTTTAATATCAACAGCTCCATAAGGATAAACTTTGATCACAACAAATGAGCCCATCCACCTACACTTAAGTTTTCCTGGAAATAATCTTAATCTTGCCTTATATAACAAACCTTGTTGCCCTGACCGAAAATTTTTAGTAAGAATTCGATAATCATGTCACATCTTTAACTTTTCTTTGTCAATCTTAGCACTTTCATGAGACTTGTTCTTTATTTTTTCAAGCTCATTTAATTGTAATAATCTTTTCTCACCAGCATTCAAATTTTAATTGAACTCTTTAATCACCTAATATGCTTTATACTCAAGATCAACTAGTAAGTGACAAACTTTCTCAAATATTAGCTTATATGGAGACATTCCTATAAGAGTTTTGTATGCAGTCCTATAAGCCCACAAAGCATAGTTAAGTTTGACTGAACAATCCATTTTTGTTGGATTTACAGATTTTTCCATAATTATTTTAATTTGACGATTGGATAATTCAACCAAACCACTTGTCTGAGGATGATATGCAATAACAATCCTATGATTTATATAATATTTCTTTAACAATTTCCTCAGTATGGCATTTCTGAAATGACTTCTCCATCAGTTATGATAACTCTCGGCATCCCAAATCTGCAAAATATGTTCATTTTCAAAAAACTTTGCAACACATAGAGCATCACATTGAGGTAAAGCAACAACTTCTATTCATTTTGATACATAGTCCACTGCTAACAACATATATAAATTTCTGAAAGATGATATAAATGGTCCCATAAAATCTAATCCCTAAACATCAAATATTTCAACTTCTAGCATATAATTGAGGGGCATCTCATTTCTTCTAGAAATATAATCTACAAGTTGACATCTATCACAAGTTTTGATATAAGCATTAACATCTCTAAAGATAGTAGACCAATAAAATCCAGATTGTAAAGTTTTGTATGTTGTTTTATCAACACCAAAATGTCCCCCAAAATTAGAAGTATGACATTTTTGGATAATTTCATAAGTCTCTTCTAATGACACGCATATTTGAATAATAAGATCCTTCCCTTGTTTATGTAAAAATTGGTCATCCGAAAAATAAGTCTTAGCTTCAGATATGAATTTCCTCTTCTGTTGGTATGTCATTCAATGTGGTATAATATTAATGACAGGAAAGTTTACAATGTCGGCATACCACAGAACACGCCACTCATTAATATTGAACAATTTTTCATCTGAAAAATGTTCATTAATTTCTTTTTGAAAATAGAGTGGCTTTCTAATTCAAGCTTGGACAAATGATCAACAATTTGACTTTTAGTTCCCTTTTTATCTACTACTTTAAAGTCAAATACTTGCAAAAGAAGAAGATATCTTATAAGTTTATGTTTAACATTCTTCTTTTTCATTAAGTACTTAATAGCAGAAAGATCTGTATGCACTATCCATTTAGTTCCAATTAAGTATGACCTAAATTTATCAAAAGCATATACGATTGTTAATAACACTTTTTCAGTTGTTGTTTAATTAATTTGGGCTTCATTCAGAGTTTTACTAGCATAGAAAATTACTTTGAAAATTTTATCATATATTTTTCATAAAACAGCTGCAATAACATAGTCACTAGCATCACACATAAATTCAAAACGTTTTCCCTAATCTAGTGAAACTATAATAAGTGTGGTGACTAATTTTTCCTATAATAACTCAAAAGCTTTTAGGCATTTTTCATCAAAATTGAAAATTACATCTTTCTCCAGTAAATGTCATAAAGACTTAGCAATTTTTTAGAAGTTTTCAATATATCGTCTGTAGAATCCTACATATTCAAAAAAACTCTTAATTTCACTTACATTTGTTGGATAAGGTAACTTAACATTCACTTGAGTTTTAGCAAAATCTACTTCAATACCATTTTCTGATATTTCATGTCCTAATATAATTTCTCCTGCTGCCATAAATTGACATTTTTTCCAATTAAGGACTAAATTTGCTTCTTCATAGCATTTGAGAACTTTAGATAAATGTTCTAGACATGAGTTAAATGAAGTTTCAAACACTGAAAAATCATCCATAAAGACTTCAAACCCTTTTTCAATTAAATCACAAAAAATTTCCATCATACATCTTTGAAATGTAGCAGGGGCATTACATAAACCAAAAGGAATTCTTCTAAAAGCAAATGTACCAGAAGAACTGGTAAATGTTGTTTTCTATTAGTCCTCAAGAGTTATTTGTATTTCATGATAATCAGTATATCCATTCATAAAACAAAAGTATTTATGCCTAGCTAGTCTATCCAGCAATTGATCTAGAAAGGATAGTGGAAAATGATCTTTCCTTGTGGCGATATTTAATTTTCTATAATCAATGCATATTCGCCACCCTGTGACTTGCCTAGTAGGTATTAATTCATTATGTTCATTTGAAGTCACAATTACTCCTCCTTTCTTAGGAACACAGTGAATTGGACTAACCTAAGCACTATCTAAAATAGGGTAGATAATTCTAGCATCTAACCACTTTAAAATTTCTTTCTAAACAACTTCTTTTGTAATAGGATTCAATCTCCTTTGAGGATCAGCCCTGGGTTTGCAGTTCTCTTCCATATGAATTCTATGCATACAAATTGAAGGACTGATTCCTTTAATATTAGCTATTATCCACTAAAGGCTTTCTTAAAATTTTTCAAAATTTTCATTAACTTTTCTTCTTCTTCCATCGTTAACTTTGAGGAAATTATAACTAGTAAGGTAGAGGAACCACCTAAAAAGAAATTTTTCAAATGTTCAGAAAGTAACTTCAACTCAAGTTCAAGAGGTTTTTCTATTAATGGACAAAATGATTTATTTTTTTCTATGGTGTTCAAAATTTCAAAACTTTCTTGAACATAGTTTGAATCTTCCTTATAAAGATCTTCATATTAATCTAATTCATCTTCGTGCTTCTGTTCCAAATCTTTTACTTTGAATTTTGCTTCATAATTTGTTCTAAAATGACATTCACTCAGATATATTGTAACATCCATTCAATAACTTTCAACACATCTACCTTTTGGTGGATATTTCATTGATCTTGAAATATTGAAAGGAACTGTTTGATCATTGACACACATTGTTAATTCCCCCTTTTGTACATCTATGATTACTCTTCCTGTGGCTAGGAAAGGTCTCCCCAAAATGATAGGTCTCTCTTTATCTTCCTCCATATCCAACACAATGAAATCAACATGAAATATAAATTGACCCACTTTCACTAACTCCCTTAGGATATGTTATTGAACAATCTGCTAACTGCAGAGTTATATTAGTAGGGGTTATTTCTCCTAATCTTGATCTTTTAAATATTGATAATGGCATAAGGTTAATGTTTGCACCTAAATCACATAAAGCTTTCCCATAAAATATGTCTCCTATTGCACATGGAATAGTAAAGCTACCAGGATCTTTAAGCTTTTCAGGAAGCTTTTTATGAATTATAGCACTGCACTCCTCACTAAGTGTGACAGTCTCATTATCTTCAAACTTCTTTTTCCTATTGAGAATATTATTCATAAACTTTACATAGCTTGGCATTTGTTCCAAGGCTTCAACAAATGGAATATTAATTTTAAGCTTCTTAAAAATTTCCATAAATTTTGAAAATTGCTTATCCAACTTCTGTTGATGAAGCCTCTGAGAAAATGGAGGTGCAGGTTTTTCTAAATCAATTTTCAATGGAGAAATAGTTCTTTCTGGATCTTTTGGAGAATCTTTGTTTGGTTCTTCAATTTCTTCTCTCTCTACTTCAATTTCTTTTTGATCCCTTCCTTCCAACTCTCTTTCACTTCTAAGTTGAACAGCTTTTACTTGCTCTTTATTCTGGTCTTTCAAATTTGTTTCAGTATTACTAGGAAGGGTTCCTTGTGATCATTACTTAATGAATTTGCGATATGTTTAAGTTGATTCTTAATATTTCTAATTGTAGCTCCTTAACTTTGTAACTGATTTCCCATTTGTAACACCAATTCTTCTATTGATAGCTTCTTCTCCTTAAATTGTGGATTACTGTTGAAATCTGGAGGATAGGTCGATCTATTATTATTATTATTCCCTTGATTGTTCCAGTTTCTCAATGGGTTTACTTGGTTGTTCCCCCATTGCTGGTTACTGTCACAAGAACTATTATTCCAGTCAAAATTAGGATGGTTCTTCCAACCTGAGTTATGATAATTTGAATATGTGTTATTTGGCTTATTATTTATGGCATTCAAAGTTTCAAATGATGCTTGAGGATCTACTATTTGGCCTAATGAATTCTCTTCAATCATAGAAATTGGTTAAGAAAAATTCTATCCAAATTGTTCTAACTTCCCTTTATTGCAGCAACTTGATTTGTTAACATAGTAAATGCATCAGATTCATGAATATTTGCTACTTTAATAAGATTTAACCTCTCATAAGGCCATTAAACTTTATTGGTAGCCATTTCTTCAATTAAAGCATAAGCGTCATGATATGGTTTTGACATCAATGAACAACCAGCAACGACATCGATAATAGATCTAATAGACCCAGCTAATCTATTATAAAAAGTTTGAATTATTAACCAATCTGTTATAGCATGGTGTTGACACTTTTTAAGGAGATCTTTAAATTATTCCCTTGCTTCATAAATAGATTCTCATTCAAACTGATTAAAAGTTGTAATATCATTTCTAAGCTTCCCAATTTTTGATGGTGGAAAATATTTAGCAAGGAATTTTTGTGTTGAATCACCCCAAGTTCTGGTAGATCTAGATGCTAACAAATTCAACCACATCTAAGTTTTATCCCTCAGTCAGAAAGTAAATAACCTAAGTCTTATGGGATCATCTGATACACCATCATATTTAACTTTAGCGCACAATTCTAACAATTTGGCAAGATGTAAATTTGGATCTTCAGTTGGAGATCCCCTAAACTGATTATTTGATACCATTTGGATAATAACAGTTTTAAGCTCAAATGAATTAGTCACTCAGTAGGTTTTTGAATACTACAATGAAGTTCATCTACCGTAGGGTTGACATAATCTTTTAATGGTCTAAACTCTTGATGAATTTTAACATTTTGATTATTTTGATCTGTCATTTCTGTAATTTTTTAGATTTTTCAAATTTTTTATTTCTTTTTGCTTTTTCTGATTTTCTTTACATTTCTTTCTAATTTAGAATTGTAGGACATTATTCCTTCAGAACCTGAACTATGCATACACTAACAATAAAATAAAATAAAACACACAAAAACACTTTATAAATAAATTACTATAATTCCTAAAATAACTCTTAAAGTTTAAATAAGACTTTCTAAAATAAAAATTTGTTTTCAATCAATCCCCAACAACGTTGCCAAAAACTTTATCCTGACTATTTATATGCAATAGTATAATAATGTTTTTGCTTATATTTTTCACTTATCTTTCCTTACTTTGCAACAGTACTAAAAATTTGATCCTGGAGAAAATACAAATTTAACTTTTAAACTTAATATATATTAGGATACTACTCAAGTATAAGTATCATTATTAAGTAATATAAGAATTTTTTATTAAGCACTGAATATCAAACCCACAGGGATTGTTCAAAATAAGTGATAATTAAAGTAACAAACTTTATACTTTAAAAAGACAAATAATTAAACTATTGTTTTTATCATAGGAATGAAATTTAAACTCTTTTTGGTATTTTTAATGTATGAAAATGAAATAAAAACTTACTAAAGATAACTTGAGTTTATGTAAAAGAAAAGCGTTGAATACAAAATATCTTTCTCCTTATCATGAATCAGTAATAAGTATAGGAATTCTGTTGTGGAAGTATTCAACTTATGTTATGCCAAATAGGAGCAATTTTATTCTTTACCCTTACGAGAGATGCTATTAAGAACATTCACTAATTTAAAGTTTGAATAGTTTAGAAGACCAGTTAGGTAGGGAAGATACTAGTTCTCACTCTAGAGTTCCCTCAGTTCTGTCTACCTAGGGGCTAACATCTCATATCAAAACCTACAACAATAAACAAAGTTGGGGGGAGTAACCAGCTAGGTTCTTATATTTTCTCACAAAAAATTTTAACATCTAGATAGGCCAGATCAAGAGGTAAATGAAGTGTATGGAATTAAATCATCACAACTTCTTCCAACATTAAAGATTAATACTCTCCAGCTCTTCCATCCAAAAATTTAATTAATTATCATTTTTAAAAAAAAGATAAAGAAAACTACTCAGAATCCATGGAGAAAACAAAACCACACTTTAGTTCAAAAGTAGAAATCATTGTCAAACCAACAAGAAGTCTCAATTAAAACCAAAAGTAGTTTAAAAGAAAGATAAAAAGTTATCTCAAATCCTCCACCAAATTCATGAACTTCCTTTAAATCTCTTCTCTCTTACAACACTCCTAGCTCTGAAATTAAAAATGTAAACAAAAGGAAAATAAATTTTTGGTGCCTGAAATTTTCTTCAAAAGCTTCTTCACAAACTTCTTCAAGAACTTTTCAGAAATTTTTAAGATTTTTCAGGACTCCTCCCTTTTAAAAGTCTCAACTTTCTTCTTTTATAATTTTCCAAGATGTGTCTTGGTATCTCTTCAAAATGTCTCCTGATTCGATGTATTTACCAAGGGATACTTCCTTTCACAAGCTCTTTAATTAATTTTCGTCCTTGGTGGTTATAACAACCATTTTTGCCAATAGGTGCCTCAAATGTCTCTTCAAAATTTTTCAAAATGAATTTACCCGTCAAGTAATTGTCACTGGTGCTTAAGCACTGAGCCTCTAATGCTTAGGCATGACCTTCTTTATTTCACTGGTGCTTAAGCGCCGGATTTGATGCTTAGGCGCCAAAATACTTTTGCACCATTTTTACTTTTTTGCTTCAAATTTGATCCTTTTGCATTTCTTTTAGCATTTTTCACCCTTTTACTTGTCCTTGAAAGAAAAACACACAAATATCTTCCATTAAAGTGTAATATCTCAAAAATAGGTATAAAGATGTGTATAAAAACACTATATATTTTAGTTGTATTAGGCATTCACATTGTAATTTAGGCACAAGACGAGCACTTGCAAACCCCTCGTTAAGCTTATCACTTTCAGTGCTGATACATCTCATAGGCCTCTAACAATCGCTAGGCACCCCTCACAAAGTTTATCGCTGCTAGGTGTTAACATTGTAATTTGGGTGTAGGACAATCATTTGCACACCTCTCATGGAGCTTCTCGCTGTTGGGTGAAAATACTTCTCATAAGCCTCTGACAATCATTGGAAACCCCACACAAAGCTTCTTGCTGCCTAGCGTGAACATTGTAATTTAGGCGTAGGACGATCGTTCGTGCTCCCCTCATAGAGGTTGTCACTATCAAGTGTCGATAGGTTCCATTGGGCCTCTGACGATTATTAGACACCCCTCATGGAGCTTTTATTGTTGGGTGCTAATGTTGTAATTCGGGCATAGAACGATCATTCATGCACCCCTCAGGGAGCTTGTCATTGTTAAGTGTTGATACGTTCCATAGGCCTCTGAAAATCATCACACACCTCATGTGGAGCTTATCGCTGTTGGAGTTTTAATGTGGTATTTTTGGAGTAGGATGATAATTCACACACCCCTCATTGAGGTTGTCATTGTTGTGTGCCGATACGTCTCATAGGCTTTTGACAATCGTTATACACCCCTACGGAGCTTATCACTATCGAATGTTAACATTGTAATTTGGGCGCAGGACGATCATTTACACACCCCTCAAGAAGTTTGTTGTTGTTGGGTGTCGATATGTCTCATAGGCCTCTGACAATCATTTGACACCCCTTGGGGAGTTTCTCTCTGTCATGCATTAATGTTGTAATTCAGATGTAGAACGATTGTTTGCATGCCCCTTACAAAGCATTTGGCTGTTGGATGCTAACACGTTCCATATACCTTTGACAATATTTAGACACCCCTTATAGAGCTTGTCATTGTAGGGTGTTAACATTGTAATTCGAGTGCAAGATGATTGTTTACATAGCTATCATATAGTTTGTCATTGGCAGGTGCCAAAACATTCCACATGTCGTTGATGATCGTTAGACACCCCTCATGGAGCTTGTCTTTGTCGGGTGTTCACATTATAATTCTGGCACAGGACAATCATTTTCACACCCCTCAAGGAGCTTGTCAATGTCAGGTGTTGATATGTCCAGTAAACCTCTGGCGATTATTAGACACACCTTACGTAGCTTGTCACTATCGTGTGTTAACGTTATAATTTGAGCGCATGATGATCATTTTTGCACCCCTTGCAGAGCTTGTCGCTGCTAAGTGTTAATATAACTCATAGGTCTATGATAATAATTAAACACCCCTAAGAGAGCTTATTGTCGTTGGGGTGTTAACATTATATTTTGGGTGCAGAACGATTGTTCAAGCACCACTTCTTAAGCTTGTTACTGCCAAGTGCCGATATGACCCATATGCCTTTGACGATCATTAGACACCCCTCACAGATCTTGTCACTGTTGGGTGTTAACATTATAATTTGGCACAGGATGATCATTAATACACTTCTCATAAAGGTTTTCACTGTTGGTTGTTGATATGTCTCATAGGCCTTTGAAGATCATTACATTGAATGATTAGTTTTAATCTCTCGTAGTGTCAGTTTTTCATGAGTGGCGATGTTAGTTCTTGAGCTTGATAGTGTTAGTTCCTAAAGAACAATGATGTCAGTTCCCAGTGTGCTACAGTGTCACATCCTTGAGCGTAATGGTGTCAGTTCCCAGAGTGCGACAATGTCAATTCCTTGAGGTGTAAAAGAAAACAAACAAACAAAAACATTGTCAAAGAGATGTCGAATATGTAAATCCCAAACTTCCAGGTGTAATGTATTTAAATATAATTCATTATTTTGAAAGAGAAGAAGGGATATACAAAACAACCATAATTGCTTTTTTTTAAAGGATGTTTTACTTTAAGGAAAAAACTTCTTCAGATCGTTGTGGCTCCAAGTTCATGTGACATAATTTTTTGTGAACTTCATTAGTTTGTATGCTCCATGCTTGACTCTTTGATAGATGATGTAAGGATCATTTCAAGTTTGATCCAGTTTCTCGATTGCATGTCCCTTGGCAGTGGGGTAGACTTTTTTTAGCACTAAGTCTCTTGAGCAAACCTTTCCTCACAAACATGTTTATTGAAATATTTGGCTCACCTTTACTTGATTTCTTCTTACTGAAGGGCCACACTGGCTCAATTCTCCTTTGTAAAGTCTAGAGCTAGCTCAACTCCTTCATCATTTTTCTCACACCATTTTTTTACGTCATCCTTGCTAAAAATCATGGCACAGAGTACGCTCTGTCTGTGATTGTTGTATTTGATCGACAACATGGCTTCTAATCTATGGGACATCATAAGAGAAGTTTGCCTAGTGTATGATGATGACATCATTCAAATTGCCTAGAGCACGAAAAAGATTAGGTCTACCCATTTTCTATTGACTCCTATATTTTTGCTTAATAATTTTAGAATAATTTTGTTTTGCAGCCTCAGCCTGTTTGTTAGTTCTCTTGGTTCTTATAGAAATCTTAAACTCCCTTATCGGTGAAATAAGTCCCATTATCTGTGAAGATGATGAGAGGTAATCCTTATCAACAAATCAGGTTAGTCTATATGAAGTTCCAGACTACTTATGCCATTAAGTGTGCAAGTGGTTTTCTCTTGATGGGAGAAAGGGCTCAAGAATGTCGAGTCCCCACATGGGAAATGACCAGAGGCTGACAATCAAGTAGAGTTTTTGAGGTGGCTGGTGGCGTGGTAGTCTGTAATGTTGACATTGTGGGCATCTCTGAAAATATTCTTTGACATCTTTCAAAATTCTCAACAAAAAGTAAGATGGTCACTGGATCTAATTAGTTAGTGTCATTCCTCTAAAATGGCTCCTGCATCCCTCACTGTGAACTTCCTCTAGCGCATCTTCGACTTCCTCTTCTCTAATACACTTTAGATAAAAAGACTTGGCTGATTTTTTGAAGAGTTTATCTTTGACTATTAAGTACTAGGCAACTTGACATTTGAATCTTCTAAGGTTAGTGACTTCTTTGCCAATCTCTCTTGTGCTTAGGTAGTAGATATATGGATCCCTTTAGCCTTTCTTTTTCTCCTCACGCATATTCATTGTTAGTGATTCTTCGATCGATGGTCGACCAAGTCTTTGAGTTCGCCCCTCTCCTAGATGAAAGCTTCAAGATAGGAGATTGGTGACCTGGTTTTCCTCTCTTTGGACATGCTCAATTTTGAAGCTAGCGAACCAGTTGATCTCCATCTTTGCTTTCATTAAGTACCTTGCCATGATTTCATCCTAATTTCAAATTCTCCATTGATCAAGTTAACTATCAATTGTGAATTAGCCTTCACCTATATGTGGAAGACTCCCATGTTTAAAGACAGGCGAAACCCTATAATTGAATCTTCATATTTCACCTGGTTGTTAGTTAATGAATAGTTTTTTTTGGTGGGGCTACATAAGAAAACTTCAAGTCAAGTGCCAGATTGATTGGAGGCTCCATCAGTGAATAGGGTCTAAACTGACTTATCGATCACCAAATCTTCATTCATGTCCCTTAGTTTGGAGAAGTGTGCAATAGCTTGTGCTTTAATTGTCCTTAGGGCCGTGTAGGAGATGTTAAACTCAGTGAGTTCCATGGTCCATCTAAGTAGTATATTGGAGTGTTTCGGCTTGGCAAGAATAAACATTAGTGGGTGGTCAATGATGACTTGTACGAGACATACCTGGATATATAGTCGGAGTTTCCATTCCGAGATGACCAAAGTAAAGGTTAGTTTCTCCATTATAGGGTAACAAAATTTGGTACCTATGAGGTCCCTTCTGGTGCAGTACATTGAATGTTGTTATTTTTAGCTCTTCCCTAACCAAGATTGAGCTGATGACTTCGAGACCGTTCGTGAGGTAAATGGATGTTTTTTTTTCCTATGGTGTTAGGATCTAGAGGACAGGAAGAGAGGCGAGGAACTACTTGAGGTTCTTGAAGGATTCATTGCAGTCGAGTGTCCATTCTAAGCATTTGGCTTTTTGGAGTAACTTGAAGAACTTTGTGCATTCATCACCTAATTTGGAGATGACCCTATTGTCAGTCGCCAAATTGAAGTTTGTCGGTTACCGTAATATATATATATATATATATATATATATATATATATATATATATATATATATATATATATATATATATATATATATATATATATATNATATATATATATATATATATATATATATATATATATATATATATATATATATATATATATATATATATATATATATATATATATATTAGTTTTAAAATAATATTTTTATTTTTAGAAAATGAGACCAAATCGATCTCATATATTTAATATTTTAAATAATCAAGCACAATACCACAAATAATTCACTATCTCGAGATATAGACATACTACTAGGTAGTGAACTCAGTTATATAAACTAAGGAATTTATCCCATCTGTTCGGTCTACTAAAATTTTTGTGTGGCTAATAATTCCCATACTTAATATAAAAATTAGATAGAATTTATAATACTTGGGTTCCTAATTCTCTATAAGGACAAGCCCCTGTAGTTAATTACATCATAAATAACTAAAGTTACTTAAGAAGACTCTCAATTAAGATCAGGGGTTTTGTCTTCAAGAATTAAAAGTTCCGTTTTCACGATTATTTAGAGGAAAGCCAAGTGGGAATGATACAAAATAGGAATAATTATTTTTAGAATCTAAAAGAGCGATAAGTAAGGGATGTCATAACTTCTGAGGGGAATCTCAAAGACTTCCCATACTATCCTATGGTTTGGCTTTGCATTTTTTAAGTGATGTTATTTTAATGTTTACTCCTGCTATCTTTATTTAAATTTAGGGGTTACACTTGCATGATGCATGATCATGCAAATAACCTAGGAAGATAGGAGGATTTACACCTTATCAAATGGACAACCTCTGAATCCTAAAAAGAGTTAGAGCATATATTGCACAACGTACAATTGTGTGAAGGTTTAAGGAATGGCATGAGGATTTACATCACACTAGACGAACTATCTCGAAATCCTATAGTTTCATTGTTATTAAGGCTAAGAAATGTTTTGTTATAATAGATTCACTCCACATCTCACCTTGATTTGTTGTCTGAAGTCATCTATAGCTAGCTTCAAGCTCTGTACTTGTTGTATTTTAAAGTTCAGAGTTTATGTTTGAACATGATATTATTGAGTCTCAAGGCCCGTTGTAGAGTACCTCCTAAGCATGTGACTATTGACCTCACTTTTGGTTAAGGTCTAGTCTCTTCCTTAAGAGCTTAGGATATAGCCATAGGACTTTCTTGTTGACTATTCTTAGAAAACTAGTAAAGGAACCCTCACCATTAGAAATTATAAAACTCTTCTTTGCTCATCTTGAAGTTCCACATGTTGCTTATAATCTCTAGAACTTAGTAGGTGGAGCCAATATGGGGGAGCTTAAGAAGAGTCCCCATAGGACTGTTTGGCTTTAGGGTTAGCCTTGGGTGGTGTGGTCTTGGTCAGTCTTGCACACACACACTTGATACCCCTCACCTTCACTCACAACCTAAACCCTTAACCAAACACGCTTAGCTTGATACTTTACTCTTTTTGAAACTCATGTAGATGGTCCTCTAAACCCTTATCCCTAGGTTAGGGTTTGCCTAAGACTAACACATTGAAGATCCATAGTGGGAGCTCCCTGAGTCTCATCGCTCAAAAAAAGGGTAATTTTATGTTTAACATCTTCAATTAATCTCATCCTACTCAAATACCCAATTTAGCCTTTTGACCCCAAATTTTCTCAAAATTACCAAATTACCCTTGAAACCCTAAGTTTTCAAAAATTACCCAAATTTCTCAATTTTTCCCAAAAATAATGTCAAACCCTTTTAAACTACCCAATTTGCCCAAAACATTCCAAAATTTCCAAAATACCCCCAAAATTATAAAAATTACCAAAAAGCCTTTAGTGGCCCAAAAAATCCCAAAGCCTCCTAACTCATTCCAAACACTTCCAAAACCAATCTTGACCACTCATGAAGTCCAATTTGACCAATTTTGACAATAATCACAATTTTGCCCTTTAAAACCCAAAATGCTCAAATCACCCTCAATTTCCACCAAATTGACTCCAAACTTAACCAATTTCAATTCCAAAACAAAATTTGCCATGTTTTATCCCAATTAAAACCAAATATAAGCTCAATTGAATCCAATTTCAAACTCAAATGCCAAGCAAAATTTAAAAACCCTCACTTTGGCCATATCCCCAAAATTCATCAAATTGAACTTCATGATTAATCCAATGACCCCAATTTCAAATCATAATCAAAATTCATCATGACCAAGCTTATTTGAAACCAAATTCCATCTCAATTGAAACCAATTTCAAGCCCAAAACCTAAATCTAGCCCATCTGCCCCAAATTGACCAAATTAAAAATCTCATTAGATTGAACATCCTAATGAATTCAAATCCACCAAAATCTTGATGATAATTATCCAAGCCCATTTGATCAATCGCTTGACCCAAATCCTAAACCAAACCCAACCTTAACTCAAATTTAAACCAAAACCCCAATTTTAAACAACCCAAAATCTCAAATTGGCTAAACCACTTGAAATTGACCAAATGATGGTTACTACGACAAACATTTGAGCCCTAAGAACCAAGCCAGATCCACCTAGCCAAACCTACATGAGTGGTAGACCAAGGGTCCCTTGAATTAGGGTATCTCTTCCCATATTTAGCTAAACCAAGTAGATACTTGCCACCAGGCATCAAGCCACCAAATTAATCGCAATTAAGACTCCCTCTAGCTCCCCTGACCACCTTAGCTGCTAGCCCTGCCATAGCCGTCCGGCGTAGTTGCTGAAAAGCTTCAAACCGAGAGCCTCCCCCAAGCATTTGACTCCAAATTGGAACCATCACTTAAGAGCAATAATATTTTTTATCTTTACTAGAGATGCTATAAAGAACATTGTCTAATTTATAGTTTGAATAGTCTTGAAGAACACCTAGGCAAGGAAGATACTAGCTCTAACTCTAGAGTTCCCTCTTCTCCCTCCACCTATGGGCTAACATCTCGTATCAAAACCTAAAACTATAATTCAAATTAGGGGCTTTAGCCTTTCACTCTAAAGTCCTCTAATTCTACACCCTTAAAAAGTTTATTTCCCTATCTATTTGCACTCAAGTCCATGAACTACATTCGCATTCATGAAATAAATTTGTGATTCTAACCATTTGTTGACTGAGACAATACCATATTGGATTGTACATGTTCTCACAACATGTATTAACATCTTAATTGATCAAATCAAGAAGTAAATGAAGTGCAAGGTTTTAAATCATCACAACTTCTCCCAATATTGAAGTCTAATACTTCACACAACTTCCTTTCAACACTTAATAACTTATCATTTTAAGTAAAAAGATAAAAAAAATGCTCAGAATCCATGGAAAAATCACAACCACACATGAGTTTAAAAGTAAAAATAATGCACACAAATAAGAAATCTAAATTAAAACCAAGTGTAGTCACAAGCTAAACACTTATCTCAAATCCTCTCCACTAAATATCTTGAAGTTTCTTTGAATTTTCTTCCTTCACTCACAATACAAACTAACACTCAAAATAAAATGAAAATTGGCCGGCGGTGATGGGTGGCAGTAGTGGCGACTTAGATGGATGATATCTGTGAAGTTGATGGGTGGCTGGCCTCATCTCTTGGAAAATCTCAGTCTTTTCTTATAAAAATCCAAGGGGTGCCTTGGTGTCTCTTCAAAAGGTGTCACCATTCAATGGATCTTCTATAAGTTGCCTCCTCAAAAGACAATTAAATGAATTTCCGTGTCCATGGGCTATTTCCCACATTTTTGCCAAGTGTTTCTTCAAAAATTTGTTCAAATTAAATATTTCATCTCATAACTACTTCTGGCGCTTAAGCACGGGGTACCTAGCGCTTAGGCGTCCCACTTCATTTTTGCACATTTCTTCTTTTTTGCTCTAAATTTGACCCCTTTTCACTCCGGTTTGCATTTTTCATCATTTTGATTGTACTTGAAAGAAATCTACACAAATAGCTTTAATTAAAGTGCAATATCCTAAAAATAGGTATAAAAATGTGCATCAAAACACTATAAATTTTAGGTGTATCAAAATCGCCCAAAATTAAGATGTTATTTGTCCTCAAGTGACCTTTCAATCTTTAAAAACCAACATAAGTAGGTTATGTATATGAGTTTCTTTAGGAATTACCAAAATTTTGATGTAGAAATATGGTAGTCCAATTTAGAAAAAATATTATTAAATGAGACCAACTTAAAGTTTAAAAATTTTTTTAATGTTAAGAAATATGAAAATATGAGTTCATATCTAATTCACAAAAATTGTAGATTTTCCAAATATAGAGTTTAGGCATTTTATCATCTCCATTTAAGCATAATTTTACTCACTATTTTATATCTTTAAGCCTAATAGTTCAAGTCTTATACTTTAAAAAAGATAAAATGTGGAACCAAATTTTGATTAGACACAAATCCTCAAGCTTCTCCTCCCTTTTTCAATTTTTCCTTTCTTTTTATTTTTATTTTTCTTTTCTTTCTCCTTTTCTTTTTGTTTTTCCTTTTCTTTTCTTTTTCTTTTTCTTTTCTTAGCAAGGATTACTATATATGTATAAGCTTTTAATGGTTTGAAATTGCACTCTTCCTTTCTTAAAGCAAAGAGTTGATATTTTTCTTTTACTTAAAAACATAATAATAGTTTTGAAAATTAATTTCATTAAAAGATATTTATGTTTTGAAAATAAAAGGTCTAAATTTCAAAAATTTTCAAAAATACAGTTTTTCATACTAAAGAAACACTATATTTAGCATTTTCTACACTAAAAAAATTTTAACTTTAAGTTTTTCTTTATTATTATAAATTTTAACTAAATTCTCTTACTCATTTCAAAAATCAAAATTTTACTTCTTTAATATAACTTCATACACATAATCATTTTTCAAATCAAAATCAAATTTATTTGAAATACATTTGAGAACAAATAAACTTTTAAGTCATTTTTAGAAAAAAAAATTTTCATTCCCTAAACTTGAAATTTTTTAATAGAAATAAAACATTTTTGCAAAATATATAAACAAGCAGGAATGAAAACTAACTATAACATGCTTACAGGAATTTTCATATCCTAAGTATGCAAGTACAAAAATTAAAAAAACGCTTGGAAAAATTTAATTCATCAATTTTTAATTTACTTAAAATAAAGAGATTCATCAGTCTTCTATGCAGTGGAGATAACATAAAAGAAAACAAACACACTAACAAACATTCATGACTGTGACATAAAGAAAAATAACTAGTAGTAAATTGAAAATTTTAAACATGCGGCTTTAAGTAACAAATTAGCTAAATTCTAAACCTTCCTAAGATTCTAGAATTAAGTTCAACAAACACTAACTAAATACAACAAAACAACTAAAACAATTACTACCACACACACTAACTACTTATTAAACACAAATACATCATATTAGGTGTACAAAACAAAACACAACATAAAAAAAACTAACAGTCACTACATTCTCAACTAAAAACAAAACAAAAAGTATAGAATACTAGTATCAACAATAGTTCATAACACATAAAAACTAAAAACATAAAATAGAACTAAAGATCCAAACTAATCACCACCCTCTTCTTCATCACTATCATCATTAAGCCAAACAGTTGTTGGCTCATATGGTGGATATCTGGGATACTGAGGAAATACTACATCTCAATTACCTCTATTAAGATGCTCCATAACTATGTTGTATTCCTCCTCATAATCACTTTGTCTCTTCATATAACCATCCATAAGCTCTGTAAAGTGCTCTAATTTCAATACCTTATCTGCAGTGTAGTTGACATTGTCCAAAATCTTCTGTAATAACTTTAACTGAAAATCAGATCCAGAAGTCTAATGTTGTGATGTAGAAATATGTGAAGTAGAAGCTCGCGAAGTCGATTCATCAGAACTACTGGAGAATTGACCCTTCTAGCCAAAAATAGAATGATGTAAATAAGACTACATTCACACTGGTAATGGGCTTTAGTGGCTGTAAAATCTCTCCCAGCTGTCAAATCTAACTCCAACATGTTCGCATAAAGAAAAAATCAATGATGCGAATCCTAAACCTACAGTAGTAGTATCGACGGCTGAACCGGTACTAACTCCATGAATTAGAGCTTCAATATCAATAGGCTTGAACTGCTTAATGTAATAGTTTAAGGTTGCTCGATCTCATGTCACTTCACTCAAATGCTTTGTAAGCAGCAGACGAGAAAAAATAAAATAATGTCATTCCTTTCTAGTGGCATCCAACTTTGAAGTAGAAAAGTTTACTCTTGTTTTATTTGTAATCTTCCATAACCCTCTCCCAGCAGTCAAAGATAAAAATAATCTCATCTAGCTCCTTAGTAGGACTATAGTTTAAATAAAAACACAAAGTACTTAGAGAGATTTGCATAGAACTTTCGTACAACTGAAATCACTGCGACTGCAGAAAAAAAACAGAATCACTCCCACTGGCGGCGAACAAACAAATCTACCACGACTCCTCCCAGACTTTTAAAACAACACTCATGAATTAATTTCCTCGAATGCAATGAATCACTGTATCAATCCTGAGCTCTTGAAATGACAAATTTACTTGAATCGAATGGAGCTTTCCCCTTGCTTCTCTTCATTCTCGGTGCCATTTTTTTTAAAAAATGTATAAAATTCAAAATAAATTCCACAATCAACTCCAAATCTCTAAACCAAGCTCCTAAAAACTTGAAATAACAAATTTATGCATTTTCTGTTAATTTTTCTCAAATTTTCACCATGAATAGTGATTTTCAGGTAGCTCATGAATGTGCTCAAAATACATGGTGAAAATAAAAAAAACTTTGCATAGAAGTGAAGCTCTTACCTCAAAAAGATTAAATCTAGCAACTTTGGCTTGAAACCACTAAGAAATCTTCACTTAAAATGATTCCCTAGCTCTCTAAATCACAAAAACCAAACATAGGAGATGAACTCGAGGCTTGGTAATGGTGTTTTCAGTCCAATTTTTCACTTAAAACTATTTGTGAACCGGTTTTCGTGAATCGGTGCATAGGCACCTATCGCGCAAGTGCTCAGATTTTGACTTTTTTTATTTAAGTGAAATGCAAGTCTTGCCTAAGTCAACCAACCCTATATTGTCTCAAAACACTATAATAATTATTTCCTCCCTTCAAATCTCTTCTCTTACTCAGGATTCATCAATCTTAATAATTCGATTAAACACTAAATAACATAAAATTTCACAGAAACAAAACACTTATATTCATTCATGAACGATTACAAACACTTTCAAATACATAAATTCTCAATCCAAATAGTCTTGGATGAGAAAATTCCTAAAAATAATACTAAATCTTAATAACATAAAAAACACATTAAAACACTTAACATTAATAAACATTAAACACATGAATACTAAATCACAAACTTAATTCCACTCTCTAGTCAATGGAACAAATTATGGCCTATCGTTAGTCTCTTCTTCAGCATTTGGAATGTATATATGAAAGAATGGATGATAATTAATAACTGTAGTCCAATCTTCTTCAATCCATTTGTTCTTCAGATACATTGCCTTGTCTGCTTCTTCTACAAACCTGGTGTGGCTAAACTGCATCGTGAGTTGCCATCCCATATGATCCATGTGTGCGTTAACTTCCATCACTTTCTCTTTGATTGAAGCCACGTTAGCTTCAATTTTAGTGATTTTCTCCACTATTCCTTAACGACTAGGAAACACTTTTATAACTCTGGTGCACTTTAACTAATAAACTTCTTTCTCATTACTTCCTCCTTCTTCTTCAAATCATTTTCCCAAGAAGACATTTTTCAAAAGTTCTCTCTTTTTACTTAAACTTTAGTGCTAAATGGAGGTGTGGTGAGATTTCTACTCATACCCTTCTATTTCTAGGCTTCAAAACCCTTCTATAACTTCTAGGCGCATCCTACAACTATCTCCTATGTCCAAGTTAACCAATTCACGGTTTTAACTTCTAGAGACCAAATTTAGCACATGTTTTTTAACTACCGCGCTTAAGCACTAGATATTGGTGCTTAAGTGTCAGTGCTCAATTTAACATAGGTCAACTTAACATCTAAACATTCGTTCTAACAAGTCTAAATCATCTTTTAAGGTCTTAGAATAATCACTAACTCCTTAAATGGTCAAAATACTACCTGAATTTTCTAAATCACACATAACAACATAACAATAAAAATAAACACAAAGATAACTATAGGGTGCCTTCCCTAGAGTGCTTGGTTTATGATACACTAAAAATATATGCATTTTAGACCCATATTTTATACTCATTTTTGGTGATATTGAACTTTAATAGAAGGTATTTTACATGTTTTCTTGCAGGTTATTGATTTTTAGGACTTGGAGTAAAAAAGGAAGCAAAAATGATGAAATTTAGAGTCAAAATGGAGAAAATGAAAGTTGCTCAGTGCCGACGATCCCAGAAGCAGTGCCGACGGTGTCGTTTAATAGAGAGCAAGGAATAAACTAGTGGAACACTGGCGCCGACGGTGCCATATTGGGCGCTGACAGCGCTTATGGCTGTGCATACCCTATTTCTAGAAGATTCAACGAATCTGGATGTTTTTTGATGAGTTATTGGATGCACCTATTGGATAACCGACTCTAGGCTCTATTAGCGGACAAAATTCATCAAAAAAGGGGCTCTCTTGGACTCTCTTTTGGTTCCTCTCCGTTCCACTTCATTCCTTTAGCGTCATTTCTCATTTACATCTTCATTCCACCACCATTTTGGAGTCTATTATTGAGTTTTCTTTAAGAGTTTAGAGTTTTTATGGTGAAATTAAGTGTTAATTCTTCTCTAAGAGTGTTGGAAAAGGAGAAAAGTGAGAGATCTATTCTTCCTAAATTTCCTAGGAGAGGCTACAAAGGATTTGCTTTGAGAAAGAGTTTCAGATAAGTGTTGTTTGTTTAGTAGTGTTGTATGAACTTTCTTTTCTATATGAAATTTATGTTTTATTGTTTCTTTTTCTTTAAGTTTGAGTATTTTTGTTTATCTTTCTCTTTACTCTGAGATATGGTGAAATGAAGAGAAAATATGGATGTGCCAATATTAAAATATAAAATAAATTATGATGATTTTTTAACTCTGAACTTAATTTACTTTTTGATCTGACCAATTGAATTGTTAAAATATGTTGTGAAACATATGATCTATGAAATGCAATATGAGTTCTATAACAGAGTGAGGATCACATTGGATTCCAAGAAGGAGAATTTCGTTCATGGAATTAATTGTAAATAAATATGGAAATATATTTTGTTAGGTGTAGAATTGGAGAATCTTTTAAGTGACAGACTAAAATCCCCAATTCGGTCTTAGTGTTTAAAAACTAATGCGAGAGTTAGCCTTCAGGGGAAGGGAAGTGGGAGCCAGTATCCTCCTAGCCTAGCCACGGATTTAGGGACTAAATTTGGGATTAGCCAAGGATTTTCTATAACATTGTATCAGGGTAGAGAATTAAAACTACTCCTACTTTCCATAATACATATTAAACAATTTATCACATCTCATTTCACCAAAACCTCATTGTAGTGGAAAAGATGTTTTTCACATAAGAAATCTTCATCACATAAACATAGTTTAATAGTTTAGTAGTTACTATTTAAACTTTGCACTTCAGTTTTGCTAATAGTTAAATAATTTAATTTTGATCATACCTCAGCATTCGAAATTAGTGACAGTAATTTCGTATTACTTTTTATGAATTTCTTAGTAAATTTATCATTTCAAATTAAAACCTTCTTAGTGGGATCGATATTCAGAGCTTAAATAGAAAGTCATTTATTACTTGTTAATGATACATATACTTGTGTAGAATTCCAACATTAATTACTTAAATTTTTTAATCATAAGTTTTATTTTTTTTACACAACTATATTCTAGGGATCAAGTTTTTGGCGTCGTTGCTGGGGAAGAAAATGGTAAATTAAATAGATTTGGCAAATTGTGAAATTTATAGATAGTTATAAAAAAAGTAAAAAAAATTTAAAAATTAAAAATCCAAAAAGAAATATATTTTTATTTTAGTTTAAGAGTGTTTCTTTCTTTGCTTATTATATTTGTTTATGTTAAATATTGGATCTGAAGGTTTAGTACCTTACGATTTAGAATTAGAATGTATTATTAGAAAAATTCAAAAATAATAAATAAAAATTTAAACGAAATGGCAAATAACTTAGAGAATCCCATAAATGAAAATCGACAAAGACCTTTAAAAGATTATGCTAATCCGAAAACAGATGAACTTTACTTGACTATTCAAAATCCTGATGTTGCTGATAATTTGTTTGAGCTTAAACAAGCTATTTTCCAAATGGTGCAAAATAATCAGTTTGGAGGAACACATACTAAAGATCCTAACTTACATCTTACTAGTTTTCTTGAAATTTGTGCTACTTTTAAATATGACGGAGTGTCTAATTATGTTGTTGGCTTAGACTTTTTCTTTTTTTGTTAAGGGATAAAATCAAGGCTTGGTTAAATTCACTAGCACCTGGATCTATTAGAACTTGGAGAGAACTATCACAAAAATTCTTGGCTAAATATTTTCCACCCTCGAAAAATGTTAAGCTTGGAAACATTATTACATCTTTTTGTTAGTTTGAAGGGGAATCGATATATGATGCTTGAGAAAGATCTAAAGATCTTCTTAGAAAATGTCGACACCATGCTTTACCAGATTGGCTAATAATTCAAACATTTTACAATGGATTAGTGGGATCACTCAGATCTATTATAGATGCTATTGTGGGTGGATCACTAATGTCAAAATCTTTTGATGAAGCAGATTCTTTAATTGAAGAAATGACTACTAATAATTTTCAATGGCCTTCTAAAAGGGTAAATCCTAAGAGATTAGCTAGTATTTATGATTCTAATGCAATGTCTATTTTAGCATCTCAAATTGCTGCTATTTCAAATAAGATTGCTCAAATTGGAGTGAACTATTTTCAAATAACCTCGGTATTAGAGGAAAATTCACTAGGACAGATAATTGATACTTAATCATTAACTTTAAATGTTATAAATAATCAAAATAACAATCCTATTCTAACTTTTATAATCCTGGATGGAAAAATCACCCTAATTTTAGTTGGAATAATTATAACAATTCGGTGAATCCTTCTGGATATTTAAACAATTAAGGAAATCCTAATTATTGACCTTATTATCCTATTAGATTTAACTCTAACCCTAACCCACGAGTTAAGGTAAAGAAGTTGATGATGGAAGAAGTGTTGACCTTACTTTTGGTTGAGGTCTAGAAAACTTCTTCAGTAGCCTAGGTCTAGCCATAGGACTTTCCTATTGACTAGTCTTAGAAAATTAGAAGAGGTACCCCACCATTAGAAATTCAAAACTCTTCTTTTTACTCAACTTGAAATTCCACA
>NEWO01001502.1:11122-21878 GCA_003013225.1 Phalaenopsis aphrodite
AACATAAAATAAAATAAAGCATACAAAATAAGATACAATGTTTAATGTTTAAAAAGGACTTTTTAAAAATAGAAATTTACTTCGTTTTCTTTCTTTCTTTCCCCGGGCAACGGAGCCAAAAACTTGACCCTAATATTTTGTATAGATAAGGATTTAATGATGTTGTCACCACTACTTGAAGATTTTAATCCCCGATAACGACGCCAAAAACTTGATCCCTGAATACTTAATGCTTATGCACAGTATAGCAACAGTTCTGATGATATTTTCTACTTATATTTCTTTATTTTGCAACAAAACCAAAATCTAAATTCTGAAGAAAAATAAGAATTTAACTTTTTAATTTATATATGTTTTTATATTGGGATACTATGCAAATATACGTATCGTTATCAAATAATATACGACTTTTTAATTAAGACATGAATATCGAACCCTCAAGGAAGATTATGTAATATGTACTTTTTAGAAAGTTTTTATATTTTTAAAAAGATAATTACTTAAACTAAAAATGATTTTTTGCGGGAATTTAAAATGTAAATATTATTTGTATTTTTGATATTTTGACGAAACAGTAACAACTTAATAAGATAACTAGAGTATTTGTAGAAGAAAAGTATTTAATATGAAAATATCTTTCTTCTTATCATGAATAAGTAATAAGTATAAGAATTATATTGTGAAAGTATGCAAACTGTGTTGTGCCAAATAGGAGCAATAATATTCTTTTCCCTTACTAGAGATGTTATAAAGAACGTTGGCTAATTTAAAGTTTGAATAGTTCTGAAGACCGGCTAGGCATAGAAGATACTAGCTCTCACTCTAGAGTTCCCTCGATTCCCTCCACCTGGGTGCTAACACTCTTGTATCAGAACCTAAAATAATAAACCAAGTTGGGGGTCTTAGTCTGTCACTTTAAAGTCCTATAACTCTACACCTATCAATGAATATTTCCATATTTATTTGCACTCAATCATATAAACTACATTCTCATTAATACAACTTCATGTGATTCTTTCTAATTGTTGACTGAGACAATACCAGCCCGGTTTTTACATGTTCTCACAATAAATTTTAACATCTGGATTGGCCAAATCAAGAAGTAAATGAAGTGCATGGATTTAAATCATCAGGACTTCTTCCAACATTAAAGATCAATACTCTCCACAACTTCCATCCAAAACTTAATTACTTATCATTTTAAAAAGAAAGATAAATAAAAATACTCAGAATCCATGGAGAAAAAAAAATCATACTTTAGTTTAAAAGAAGAAACCATCGTCAAACCAACAATAAGTCTCAATTAAAACTAAAAGTAGTCTAAAACAAAAAGATAAAAACTTATGTCAAGTCCTCCACCAAACTCTTGAAGTTCCTTTGAATCTCTTCTCTTTTACAATCACTTAAAACAAAATAACAAAAACGATAAAGTAAAATAAAAAGTGGTTCCTGAAAATCTCTCCAAACTGACTCCTTAGAAAAGAACTTTCAAAACTTGCCAATATTTTCATATCTCTTTTCTAAGTCCTCTCTTCTTTCTTTTATAGTTTTCCAAAAGGTGCCTTGGGATCTTTTCAAAATGTGTCTTGATTCGATGTATCCTTTTGCCAAAGAGATGCATCCTTTTATGATAGTTTTCGTTCATGGTGGTTACAACTACCTATTAAGCCAATGGGTGCCTTAAAAATCTCTTCGAAATTCATGAAAACTGATTTTACTCGTCTAGTAACTACCAATGGTGCTTAAGCGCGGGGTCTCGATGCTTAGGCACTGCCTTCTCTGTTTAACCGGTGTTTAAGCGTTGGATCTGGACCTTAGGCACCAAAACTCTTTTGCACAATTTTTCATCTTTTCACTCCAAATTTGATTCTTTTTCACTCCTTTAAGCAATTTTTTTTTTCATTTTTACTTATATCTATAAGAAAACCACAAAAATATCTTCCATTAAAGCGCAATATCTCAAAAATAAGTATAAAAATGTGCCTAAAAGTACTATATATTTTAGGTGTATTAATAGGAAGGAATGAAAATTGAAATAACATGTTAATAAGAATTTTTACATCCTAATTATACTAGTATAAAACTAAAGATAAGAGTAAAAATAATTTTTGATCAAATTTTCAAACATTTTATCTTAGTTTAACATGTAGAGATTCAAATAGACTTTTAAACAGTGGGTATAAACGCAAACAACTCACTAACATGATAAAAGAAAAAATACAGGGCATCCGTTTCTGAATTTCATGTTTAAGATCTAAGCTAGCAAGATTTTCTACTTTATAACAGATATGAAATTAAGATAAGTTTTAAACTAACTAAATCACAGTACTAAACACAAAACAATAGTTACCACCCTAAAATTTAAAAATAAAATATTAACTATCACAAACGTCATAATAATAATAAAACATAAAAGTCAAAAACACAACATAGTCCAAAACTACACAGACGCAAATGTAGCAAGCTCAGACCACATAGTTCATAACATATTACAATCATAAAATGAATCTCTCAGCTCTACTCTTCATCCTCATAATCACCGCTATACCATTTTTCTATAGGCTCATAATCAGAATATCGAGGATATGGAGGAAATTTCACTCCTGGGTCACCTCTAATCAGGCTCTCCAAAGATGCGTGGAATTTCTCTTCATAATCACCTTTCCTTCTATTATAACTATTAGTATGATTTGCAAAATGCTCTAAATTTTGTACCTTATCAGCAATAAAATTGACATTATCCATCATCTTCTGTAAAAACTCATGTTGAGTCTTAGTAGAATCACCTCTAGATGTAGAAGTACGTGAAGTAGATGGTCTAGATGAAGATGCAACAGAGGTAGATGCAGCATACGTATCTAATCTATAGCTCCTGGAAAATTCTCCTCTCCAGCCAAAAATTGAATGCTCAAAATAAATCGTTAGATTCACTTTCGTGATGGGCTTTAGAGGTAACAAAACTTCCTCCCAACTATCTTATTTTACTCCAGCCTGCTCGCACAAAGAAAATATCAAGGAAGTAAATCCCATACCTATAGTAGTAGTAGCTATAGCAGAACTGATGATAGTCTGATAGATCAAAGCCCCTATGTTGATGAGCTTTCCTTCATGAATACAATAATTCAATGTCTCTCTCTCTAATCACTTCACTGAGATTATTGGTCGGAAGCAGATGAGCAGAAATTAAATAGTGTCAGGCCTTTGAAGATGCACATAACTTTGAAGTTGTGAAATTTACTCTCCTCTCGTTGGTAATCTTCCAAAATCCTCTCCCAATAGTCAAGTATGAAATAATCTCGTCTAACCCGCTTCAGTAGGACTATAATTCGCATAAAAACACAAAGTATCTGGTGGTAAATGGTAAAATAAGTTGATTACCTATGGAGTAAAAGGTACCAACTTCCCTCAAACCATAACTCGATTGTCCTCAACCTCTGGGAGATTTGCATAAAAATCCCTTACAATAGAAATCACTGTGATAACAGAGAAACAACAAAACTGTTCCCACTACCGGCGAACTATCAGGTCTTCCACTTCTCCACCTGGACTCATAAAACATCACTCCTGAATCAATTTTCATGACTGTAGAGCGTCACTATATCAATCCTTAGCTTTTGAACTGAAAAATTTACTCGAATCAAATGGGCTCTTTTCTCTGCTCCTTCTCATTCTAGGTATCATTCTACAAATTTGATAAATTCCAAAAATAACTTTAAAAATCAAGTTTAAATCACTAAAGTAAACTTCCAAAAATACTAACCAAACTTCCCAAGCAATTTCCATAGATTTTTCTTCACTTTTCACCATGAATAGTAAATTTTCAAAATCCTCCAATTGTGCTTAAAAAATAAGGTGAAAATACAAAATTTTTGCATAGAAGTAAAGCACTTACCTTAAGAAACTTGGATCTAGCAAATCTCACTCGATTCCACCAAGAAATCTCCAAATTCCAATTCCCCTAGTCCTCAAAATCATAAAATCGAGTTAGAGAAGATGATAGGAGGAGTTAAAAATAGAATTTTCGGACCAAAAATTCACTTTTAAATGTTCGCGAACCGATTTTTGTGAACCGGTGCTTAAGCGCGGGTAAGTGGCGCTTAGGCACCTGCCTCTCTAGTTGGCTCGCGCTTAAGCACGAGATGTGGCGCTAAGTCGCCAGTGCACAATTTTTGAAATTTTTAATTGTAATTAAAATGCACTATTAGCCTAAGTAAACCACCCCTAAATGTTCTCATAGCACTTAAATGACTATTTTTACTTTCTATAACTCCCTTCTCTCTCAAAATTCTCCATAATAATTAATTTAATTTCAGGCTAAAAATAACATAAATTTTTCACAAAAACAAACTTATATTAATTCACAAACAAGTACAAACACATTTAACACTTAGTTCTCTCTCCAAATAGTCTTGGATGATAAAATTTTCCTAAGTACAAAACACAACACATATTTACAATTAAACACATAACTAACACAAACACTAAACACGAGACATAAACACTAACGCACTTAAGAACATGACTCCAAACACATAATTCTTAACACTTAACTTAATGTCACTCTTCATTCTAAGGAACGAATTCTTGTCTTTCATTAGTCTCTCCAGGAATATAGAGTTGATAAAATGGACGGTGGTGACGAGCTCTAATACTATCATCTTTGATCCACTTTTGCTTAAGGAACATCGCCTTCTCCACATCCTCTACATAACTGGTATTGATGAATTGCATCTTAAGCTGCCATCTAATATGTTCTAGATGAGCATGCAATTCAAGCACCTTAGTCTCTAATACATATATAATATTCTCCATCTTGTTGATCTTCTCCGATATCCCTTCAATACGAACGGTTAAGAAACTGTTATACATCTCCTGTGCACTTTGACTAATGAACTTCTTCCTCATGGCTTCTTCTTTCTTCAAATCCATCTCCCATGAAGATATTTTCTCTAAATCTCTCTCTTTCTTAGACTTTTAGGGCAAAAAAAATCTGGGGTGAAATTCCTTCACAAACCCATTCTATTTATAGGTCTAATTCACCCTCATAACTTCTAGGCGCGACTAGAAATTGCCAAGACACATTTATTTCAACTAAATTGCAATTACAACTTCTAGAAATTGAAATTGGCACATGTGATTAAATTGTCACGCTTTAGCCTCGGATCTAGCGCTTAAGCGCCAGTGCACATTTTTGCACCTATCAACTTAACATCCAAATTCTCATTCTAACATGTCTAAGTCATTAAATAAAGTCTAAAAATCATTACTAGCACAAAATAAACTAAAAAATACTACCCTAAATTTCTTAATCAGACTCAAAACAACAATGAAAGCAAAAACACACTAATAATTATGGGTTGCCTCCCACAAAGCGCTTGGTTTTACATCGTCAGCCAGATGTAACCATTGCTCATTCTGGTTGACCCAACATCATTCCATCATTATATTTATGTTGATCTCCTATATAATAAGGTTTCAGTCTATGTTCATTCACTTTAAAAATTTTCTCAGAATTAGGATCTTTAATATCCACAACTCCATAAGGATAAACTTTTATCACAACAAATGGGCCCATCTACCTGGATTTAAGTTTGCCTGGAAATAATCTTAACCTTGCATTATATAGCAAAACTTGTTGCTTTGGCTGAAAATTTTTTGTAAGAATCTTTCGATCAAGCCACATTTTCATATTTTCTTTATATTTCTTAGCACTCTCATAAGGTTCATTCCTTATCTCTTCCAGCTCATCTAATTGTAACAATATTTTCTCACCAGTATCTTTTAAGTTATAATTAAACTCTTTACCCAATATGCTTTATGCTCAAATTTAACTAGTAAGTGACAATCTTTCCCAAATATTCGCATATATGGGGAAATTCTTATAGGATTTCTATATGCAGTCCTATAAGCCCACAAAGCATATTCATGTTTGACTAACCATTCCATTTTGGTTGGATTCCCAGATTTTTCCATAGTTCTTTTAATTTCCTAATTGGATAATTCAGCCAAACCACTTGTCTAAGGAAGATAAACAGTAGCAAACCTATGATTTATATGATATTTCTTTAATAACTTCTCCATAATGACATTTTTAAAATGACTTCCCACATCAGTAATGATAACACTTGGCATCCCAAACCTACAAAATATGTTCGTTTTCAAAAATTTTGCAACACTTTGAGCATCACATCAAGTTGAAGCAACAACTTCTATCCATTTGGAAACATAGTCCACTGCTAATATAATATATAAGTTTCTGAAAGATAGTATAAATGGTCCTATGAAATCCAATCCCCAAACATCAAATAGTTCAACTTCTAGCATATAGTTGAGGGGCATCTCATTTCTTCTAGAAATATTGCCTACCCTTTGACATCTATTACAAGTTTTGATAAAAGTATTAACATCTCTAAAAATTGTAGGCTAATAAAATCCAGATTATAGAATTTTGTATGTTGTTTTATCAACACCAAAATATCCCCCAAAATTAGAATTATCACATTTTTGGATAATTTCATAAGTTTTTTCTACTGGTACACATCTTCAAATGATTAGATCCTTTCCTTATTTATATAAATATGGGTCATCCCAAAAACAAGTCTTAGCTTCAGAAATAAATTTCCACATTTTTTGGTATGTCATTCCATAAGATTTAAGATCACTAACAAAATAGTTCACAATGTCGGCATACCACGAAACACTCCACTCATTTACAGTGAAAAATTTTTCTTCTGGAAAATGTTCATTTATTTCTTTTTCAAAATAGAGTGGTTATTCTAACTTAAGCCTGAACAAAATAATTAGCAATTTAATTTTTATTTTCCTTCTGATGTACAATTTCAAAATCAAATTCTTGTAAAAGAAGAATCCATCTTATAAGTCTAGGTTTAATATCCTTCTTTTTCATTAAGTACTAAATAGCAGAATGATATGTATGCACTATACAATGAGTTCCAATCAAATATGATCTAAATTTACCAAAGGAATATATTATTGCTAAAAACTCTTTTGCAATTGTTGTATAATTAATTTGAGTTTCATTATTAGCATAGTAAATAACTTTGAAAATTTTATCATATCTTTGTCCTAAAACAGCTCCAATAGCATAATCACTTACATCACACATAAGTTCAAAAGATTTTTTCCCAATTTGGTGAAACAATAATTGGTGCAGTGATTAATTTTTGTTTTAATAATTTAAAAGCTTTTAGGCATTCCTCAACAAAATTGAAAATTGCATCTTTCTCTAGTAAATGACATAAAGGCTTAGCAATCTTAGAAAAGTCCTTAATATATCGCCTGTAGAATCCAGCATGTCCTAAAAAAACTTCAAATTTCCCTTATAATTTTTGTATAAGGAAAATAGCGATCACTTGTATTTTAGCAGGATCTACTTCCATACCATTTTCTGAGACTTGATGACCTAATACAATTCCTCTTGCTACCATAAATTGGCATTTTTCTCAGTTAAGGACTAAATTTCTTTCTTCACGGCGCTTAAGAACTTTAGATAAATGTTCTAAACATCAGTCAAATAAAGTTCCAAACACTAAAAAGTCATCCATAAAGACTTCAATCCCTTTTTCAATTAAATCATAAAAAATTGCCATCATACATCTTTGAAATGTAGCAGAGGCATTACATAAACCAAACGAGATTCTTCTAATAGCAAAAGTACCATAAGGACTGGTAAATGTTTTTTTCTCTTGATCCTTAAGAGATATTTGCATTTGGTGATAATTGGAATATCCATCCAGAAAACAAAAGTATTTGTGCCCAGCTAGTCCATCCAGCATTCAATCTAGAAAGGGTAGTGGAAAATGATCTTTCCTAGTGGAAAGACTTAATTTTCTATAATCAATGCATATTCACCACCCTGTAACTTGTCTATTAGTTATTAACTTATTATGCTCATTCACAGTTACAGTTACTCCTCTTTTTTCAGGGACACAGAGAATTGGACTAACCCATGCACTATCTAAAATAAGGTAGATAATTGCACCATCTAACCACTTTAAAATTTCTTTCTTAACAACCTCTTTCATAATAGGATTTATTCTCCTTTGTGGATCAGCCCTGGGTTTGCAGCTTTCTTCTAGATTAATTACATGCATACAAATTGAAGAACTAATTCCTTTAATATCAGCAATTGTCCATCCGAAGACATTCTTAAAATTTTTCAAAATTTTCATCAGCTTTTCTGCTTCTTCATTTGTTAACTTCGAGGAAATTATAACAGGTAAATTAGGGGAATCTCCTAAAAAGGCATATTTTAAATGTTCAGGAAGTAATTTCAGCTCAATTTCTGAAGGTTTTTCAGTAGATGGACAAAATGATTTATCTTTGTCTATTGTGTCGAAAATTTCAAAACTTTCTTGAACATAACTTGAATCTTCCTTAAGAAGGTTTATACATTGATCTAATTCCTCTTCTTGCACGTGTTCCAAATCTTTTTCATTCAATTTTTCTTCATAAGAAGTCCTGAAATGACATCCGCTTAGATATCTTATAACATCCATTTTATAGTATTCATCATCCTTACCTTTTGTAGGGTATTTCATTATTTTTGAAATTTTAAAAGTAACAATTTGATCATTAACACGCATTGTTAATTCCTTTTTTTGCACATCTATCATTGCTCTTCTTGTGGTTAGGAAAGCTCTCCCCAAAATTATAGGTGTCTCTTTATCTTCCACCATATCTAGCACAATGAAATCAACAAGAAAGATAAATTGATCTAATTTCGCTAGAACATCTTTTATAATTCCTTTAGAATATGTTATTGAACAATTTGGTAACTGCAGAGTTACAGTAATAGGGGTTATTTCTCCTAATCTCAATCTTTTAAATATTGATAATGGCATAAGGTTAATGCTTGCAACTAAATCACATAAAGCTTTCCAATAAAATATGTCTCCTATTATACATGGAATTGTAAAGCTACCAGAATCTTTAAGCTTTTCAGGAAGTTTCTTCTGAATTATAGCATTGCACTCCTCACTAAGTGTAACAGTCTCATTATCCGCAAACTTCCTTTTTTCTATTGAGAATATTCTTCATAAACTTTACATAGTTTGACATTTGTTATAAGGCTTCAGCAAATGGAATATTGGTTGTAACCTTCTTACATATTTCTAGAAATTTTGAAAATTGCTTATCCAACTTCTGTTGTCAAAGTCTTTGAGCAAATGGAGGTGGTGGCTTTTCTAAATCAATTTTTAGCGGAGAAATAGGACTTTCAGAATCTTTCAGAGCGTCTTCTTTTGAATCTTCAATTTCTTCTCTCTACTTCATCCTCTTTTGAATCCCACCTTCCAACTCTCTTCCTCTTCTAAGTTGTACAGCTTTAACTTGCTCTTTATTCTGGTCTTTTGGATTTGATTCAATATTACTAGAATCTGTTCCTTGGGATCTATTACTTAATGAACTTGCAATTTTCCCAAGTTGATTCTCAGTAATTCTAATTGTAGCACCTTGACTTTGTAATAGATTACCTATTTGTTACACCACTTCTTCTATAGATAACTACTTATCCTTAAATTGTGTATTAATATTGATACCTGGAGGATAATTAGATCTATAATTATTATTCTGTTGGTTGTTCCAGTTTCCCAATGGGTTTACTTAGTTGTTCCCTTATTGCTGATTATTACCACCTGAATTCTTATTCCAGTTAAAGTTGAGATGGTTCTTCCAAACTAGGTTATAATACATGGAATATGGGTTATTTTGCTTATTATTTATGACATTCAAAGTTTCTAATAATGCTTGAGAATCTACCATTTGGCCTAATGAATTCTCTTCAATCATGGAAATTCGTTGAGAAAAATTCATTCTAAATTGGTCTAACTTCCTTGAAACTGCAGCAACTTGATTTGCTAACATAGTAAATGCATCAGTTTCATGAATGTTGGCTACTTTCTTTGAATTGACCCTCTCAGAAGGCCATTAATAATTATTGGTAGATCTCTTCAATAAAAGCATAAGCGTCATGAAATGGTTTTGACATCAATGAACCACCAACAGCGGCATCGAAAATAAATCTAAGGGAACCAATTAATCCATTATGAAAGGTTTGAACTATTAACAAATTTGGAATAGCATGGTGTGGACAGTTTCTTAAGAGTTCTTTAAACCATTCACATGCTTCATAAATAGACTTCCCTTTAAACTGATTAAGAGATGTAATATCATTTCTAAGCTTCTCAGTTTTTTAGGGTAGAAGATATTTAGCAAGGAATTTTTGTGTTAATCACCCAAAGTTCCGTTAGATCAAGGTGCTAATGAATTCAACCACATCTTAGCTTTATCCCTTGGTGAGAAAGGAAATAACCTAAGTCTTATGGTATCATCTGAACACCGTCGTAATTAAATGTAGCACACAATTCTAGAAAATTGGTAATGTGTAAATTTGGTTCTTCAATTGGTGATCCCCCAAACTGATTATTTGATACAATTTAGATAATAGCAGGTTTAAACTCAAATGAATTAGCCACTACAGTAGGTTTTTGAATACTACAATAAAGTTCATCTACAGTAGGGTTGGCATAATCCTTAAAGGTTTAAACTCTTGATGAATTTCAACATTTTGATTATTTTGGTTTGCCAATTCTGTAATTTTTTTAGATTTTTCAAGATTTTTAATTTTATTGGTTTTTCTGAATTTTCTAATAGTTCTTTCTAATTCAGAATCGTAGGGCACTAGTCCTTCAGAACCTGAACTAAGCACACTAACATAAAATAAAATAAAATAAAA
>NEWO01001502.1:34363-45547 GCA_003013225.1 Phalaenopsis aphrodite
CTCACCTTTACCAAAACACTCCCGAATACCAAATTTGACCAAAATTCCCAAAATTACCCAAATCACTCAAATTTGTTCAAAAATCATCTCAAACCACTTGAAACTACCCAAATTGCCCAAAACTACCCAATTTACCAAAATACCCCCCAAATTGGCCAAAATTACAAAAAAAAATACCCTTGATGGTCCAAACTTTCCCAAAACCGTCAAAATAATTTCAAATGACTGCAAAACCAATTTAGACCCTTCAATTACACCCAATTTACTGAATTTGACCATTTTGACCAAAACCCCCAAATTGCGCCTAAAGGCCGACTTTTTCCAAATTCACCCCAAATGTCCTTCAATTTCATCCCAGTTTTCCCCAATTTTAGCTCTAATCTCAAATTCATCATGCCTACGATCATTTCAAGCCAAATTCAAGCTTAATTGAACCATGCTTTGAGCTCAGTTTTTATCCAAACCAAAACCCCCAATTTTGACCATGTGACCCAATCTCAACAAATTGAACCCCATAGGCCACTGAATTGCCTCAATTTGGATCCCAAACTCTTCCTAACATTACTAATAATCAAGTTTAGCCCTCAGTTGGCCTTGCTCAAGCCTCAATTCCACCCAATTTCAACCTAAATTTAAAATCCCAAAATTTTCTCCAATTTAGCCACATGCCCAAATTTCACTAAATGGAATGTTTTAAACCCAAAATTGGCACACAATTAATGTTGAAAACTCTTCATGAAATTCCCCAAAACCATTTTGAACTCTCAATTTGGATTTAGCTCAACTCTAGCCCAACCAACTTCCCCAAATTGACTAAATTTCCAAATTCTTTCAGATTGACCCACCAAACCAATTCAAAACCACTCAAATTCTTCTTTAAACCTCTCATGACAATCACCTACACAAAATTGATCAATTAATTAGGCTCAATGTCATGTATAGCCTAACCCAAACCTAAATTTAAGACAATTTGAACCAAATTGAACCCCTTCACCAAAATTGGCTTAGCCATACCAAGGTGATCAAATTAATGTCACCACAACCACCATCTAGACTCTATTGAATAGCCTAAACCCACCTAAACCACCTAGGTGAGCTATGGACCAATGGTCCCTTGATTTAAGGGATCTTAGCCATATTTAGCCTTATTTTGAAAATACTTTGTCATCTTCACTTGTTATTGGGAGTAAATCATAATTAACCCATCCCTGACCTCCCTGAGACAAGAGGTGACTGAACCCTGGCTAGCCACCACCTCAGCCACCGGAAATACTCACCCCAAAGTAACCCAAATGGCCAAAACCAAAAATTTGAACTCCTTAACATGGCTCACTCCAATTGGATGCTTGTTCTTTTCTTCACTCCACCTCAGCAAGCCTTAGCACCCATTGTCAAGCCCTGAGCTCCACCAGGCACCAATGGCTTTAAATTGACCCCTCCATGGTGAAAGGGGAGGTTAGCAAAATCCTTGGGGAAACTCTTTCCATTTTCTTCCATAGACTCTCCAAGAACTCTTCAACTCAATCCCACCACTTTCCCCCTCAAGTTCCTACTGTAAGAGCTTAATTTTGAGTTCAAAAATTCAGCTCAAACTAGGACATATTTCCACACATCTCCATAGTGCACTAAACTCCAATTAGCTGTGCCCACACCATCATTAAAGCAAGAGGAGGTGATCCATACAAAATTCCCCTCTAAAAAAGCCTCTAACATAGCTCTAGACCAACACCTAAAATCGAGTTTGGTCAAAATCATATCCAGACAATTCACCTGGACCTAAGACTTTATCCGGAGGTTCTTTGGACCCAATCAAAGCTACCACAACCATCTGATTGAGGCCTCTCCTCTCCGATAAAGGTATTGAACCTCAACCCTAATTTGAGCCTATTTTGATTCTTCATGCGTATTTATAGTATTTCATACCGTATAATCCATATAGATATACTCTTCTTAAGTAGATGAAGGTATAGGAACAAACCCCATGCAATTTGGTTTAGTACAGACGAAAATCTTAAAGTTTTAGTGTGAAGGGCTCTCAGGTTAGGTCATTTGGGGATGATGACAGGGAGTCGTCCGATCGTGCATGTATCGGATGGACGGAGGAGATCGAGCTGGACCAACCCTCAGAGCAAAAAGGTGGCCTGTGTGGCAGCTGAGGTGGACGATGGCATCAAATGGTGGAGCGCCAAGTGTGAGTTCGGAGCCGCCGTAAGATGAGTTGGCGCCGCGCATTTAAATAGAAAAATATGGATTTTTTGAAATTAATTAAATGTTTAAACTTCAAAAATCCATATCTTTCTCTAAAAAATCATAAAAATAAAAAAAAATTATCCTCTTGCTCAGTGAACAGAGGAGAATAATGTGGATTAAAATTAAAAATTATTTCCTTAAATACTTTCTAGAGTATTTTAAATCATTATGATAAAACATTGCTCACCATGGCTTGAAATTTTGAGGGTTTATTCCTCATGATAGAGACTATGTCCTTGATTTTTCCAAGGTTAGAGGACATCTCTACTCTTCCAATCCTAATTTTCAAGCTAAGATGATTATTTTAGCTTATTTTAATTATATAAATTAAAAGATCAGTAGGAAAATTATGAACATAATTTTAGTATGTTTCCTTTAGTTAGAGAAGCTTAGGAAAAATATTATGATGGCATGAATAATTTTGCTAATTTCTATATTTGCTTAAGTGTATATATCTTGTAGTAATTTATGTAAATTAAATACTAATAAAAAATTAACAAAATTTATTTCACAATATGTATAAAAATCATGTGTACCCACTGTAAAAATTTAAAAATTATTTGATTAAGTTTGAACACTAAAGTTAATTTTTTACGAAACCTTGTATTTTTTTACAAAATAAAATAATAATAAATTAAATAGACTTGAGAAAATTATAAAAAGTAGTTTTTTGAGTTCCTTGTGATCAGGGGAACTTATGAAAAATAAAAGTTATTTTTTATAAAATACTTGATTTTTGAACCTTATTTTGAACTTAAAATAATTAAAAATAATTGAAAATCCCAAAAAAATACAAAAATATTTTAAGATTCTCCTAATAAGAATAAATCATTAAAATAATTTTCCTAACTTTGCCAAGTTAAAAATAAATTTTAAAACCTTATAAATATATTTTTTTTCTTATCTTTCTCATTAAAAATAATTATAATAAATAAATTAAAAATCATAAAAATACAAAATTTAATTCTCTGAGTCTTATGTACTCAAAGAAGTTTAATAAGAATATAAAAATAATTTTTACAATTAAAACATTATTTTCCATTTAATTAAATCATTAAATTTTGTTAATAATTTAGTAATTATAATAATAATTTAATTCAAAAAATCATGAAATTTTGTCTAAGTATTTACCTGACCTAAGGGGATTTCTAATAATTTTCTCATGAATAAAAACTTTTTTTTGGATAGTTAAGTAAAATCAACTTTGGAAATACTACCTTTTAAATTTAAATAATTATTTAAATAAAATTAAATTTTGAAAACCTACATTTTATCCTCTCATGTTTTAATTGACCCATGGATAGGACACTATAAATTCTCAAAGTAATTTGAATTGTAATTAATGAGTTATGAGGTGAAGAGCCCCAAAGGCAAAGGGGTAACTTTAGATTTTGGTGCCTTAATCATAATTTAGGGTTAACAAAGGGAAAACGGTTTATTTTAATCTTAATAAACATGTTTGGTTGATTGAAATACAATGGGATTAAAAGGTAAGAACTCATTTTCCACTTTCTATAATTTGAATAAAAAATCCCAACTTCCCTAATCATCACGACTTGGAAGTCAATTAAAATCAAATGATTCTTAAGTGATGGGCTTAAGCTAAAAAGATGATTATATACTTATCTTAGGCCTAAAATTGGTAATGATGTGATCTTTTAATAAGAACATATGTCACTTAAACCAAAATTTTAACCACCATCAATTTCCCCAATTATGATTATTAAGGGCTTGGTTGTGACCTAGCCTTAATTTCTAAACTTAATTGATTTGATTCAGAAGATAATATGATTGGTGATTAACATCTTTAAATACTACAAGCCTGACTTTAATTTTGGGCACCACAATCTTGTATGACTCAAACCTGCCTTTGAGGCACCCACCCACATAACTCTTAAATGAAATATCAATTGATTAATGGAGTGTCCTTACCTTGGGATAAGTACAACATAAAGTTTCCTTGAGCAATGGGATAACCTTAGTTTAACCTTATATGATAAGTTCTAAATGAACTCAAAATGTTTCAAGAAATCATCAAAGTGGCTCAGGTTCATGCTCAGAGCACTTTGGAATCTCTTGAATATTTTGAAGGGCAATTTGAACTTCCTATATTTTGTTCTAAAATCATCAACTAAGTTCTTTCGAGACTCAATAAAGTCATAACTTGGGGTTTGGTAGCTACACCTTCATCTGCTCCTGCAATTTGAATTTCTTACAAAATTATATACACGTTTCCAAAGCTAACCTTTCAGGTGGATAGAGTGATAAGAATTGACAGGTACGCTTTTAAGTTATTGCATCGTGATTTACTTTTATTAATTTGTACCTCCTATTTCCTGCTTGTAAACTTGCATGTTAAACAACGATATCACCCTACATGTCAAATCCAAAACTTTTAGGATAGCTACAACACTGAAATTTAAAATTAAAAAAGATAAAAATCACTACCACAATAGTCAAAATATAAGACAACTCAAATTTTAATCACAAAAAAAAAACAAAATAAAAATTGTAACTAAATTAAGAGGTTTCTATCAGTTGATCAGGAATCCCTCAAAGGTGGTAACCTATGGTTTCTAACGATATTTCTCGCATTTTAAATGAAAGTATGGAACTCATTATGTTGGGTTTAGTAAAATCATTTGGACTAAGTGAATCTAAAAGAAAATAGTGGTTCCAGAACAAGGGAACCGTAGGATCCTAACCCGTGTTACTCTAATCAACTTTAACATTCCCTATAACTTTTAAATAACCATAACTTTAGGAGACATTTGATTTGACATCATGACTTGACACGTTAGAAAACCTAAAATCACCATGGCGAGGACCTTGGAGCTAGCATTGTGGGCAGCACGATCATCTTCAATAACAAAACTTATTTACATCAGCTAAACCATTCTTTAGAATTAAACAATCTCATATGATTTTGAGGTTGTCCACCCAGTGTGACATAAATCCTCAAGTTATCTTTAGGCTTTTGTGTGACTCTACTATACAATATAAGCCTAACTCGCTTAGGATTCTGAGGTTGTCATTCGTCATGACCTAAATCCTCACATCTTCTAGGCTATTTGTGTGATCTTTTTACACCAATGTAAGGCCTAATTAAATAAAATTGGCAAGATGAAACATTTAAATATTTCTCCTCTGAATTGAAGCCAAACCATAGGATAACTTGGAAAGTCACCGAGGTTCTCCTCAAGATCTGTGACATCCCCTAGTTCTACTTTCTTTGGAGTCCAAAATAAATGTTCCAGATTTGAGTTATTCCTATTTCACACCTCTTTGTCCGATCTCTTTGAAAAATCCATTCCTTTGAAATTATTGAAGACAATATCCCTTGATTTTTATCGAGAGTTTTCTTAGATAATTTTGGTTATCTAAGATGTAATTAACTATAAGGGTTTGCCTTTATAGGAAACTTGTCTGAACCTAACTTAAAATAAACCCTATTTAATTTTTCATATTAAATAGGAGAACTTGTCGGCTTACGAATAAAAATGGTTTTGTAGACCAAACGGATGTCATATATTTCTTAGTTTATTTGCTTGACCCTCATCATCTAGCCACGTGTCTATCTTTCATGGTAGATACATAGCTTAAGGTGTGATGCTCTTTCATTTAAACCATGAAAAATATGATTTCAGTATCATTTAATATTTTTCTAAACTATATATATATGTGTGTGTATTATTGGATTTGAAGGTTTAGTACCTTACGATTCGAAATTAGAACTTACTATTAGAAAAGTTTAAAAGCAACAAAAATAAATTAGAAATTTGAACGAAATGGCAAATAACTTAGTTAATCAAATAAATGAAAAATCACAAAAACCTTTAAAAGATTATGTTAATCCTACAGCAGATGAACTTCACTTGACTATTCAAAATCTTGATGTTGCTGCTAATTCATTTGAAATTAAATCTGCTATTATCTTAATGGTACAAAATAGTCAGTTTTGAGGAACACTTACTGAAGATGCTAACTTACATCTTCGTAGTTTTCTTGGAATACTACTTTTAAATATGATGGGGTGTCTAATGATGTTGTTAGGCTTAGACTTTTTCCTTTTTCATTAAGGGATAAAGATAAAGCTTGGTTAAATTCATTAGCACCTGGATCTATCAGAACTTGGGGAGAACTATCTCAAAAATTTTTAGCTAAATATTTCAAACCTTGAAAACTGCTAAGCCTAGAAATGATATTACATCTTTTTGTCAATTTGAAGGGCAATCAATATATGAAGCTTGGGAAATATTTAAAGATCTCCTTAGGAAATGTCCACACCATGTTTTACCAAATTGGTTAATAACTCAAACTTTTTACAATAGATTAGTAGGATCACTTAGATCTATTATAGATGTTTCTGCAGATGGATCATTAATGTCAAAACCTTTTGATGAAGCATATTCTTTATTAGAGGAAATGGCTAATAATGATTTTCAACGGCCCTCTGAATGAGTAAATCCAAAGACAGTAGCTAATATTCATGATTCTGAGGTGATGTCTATTTTAGCATCTTAAATTGCCGCTATATCAAAAAATATTGATCAAATTGGAGTGAACTAATATCAAATACCACCGGTGTTAGAGGAAAATTCACTAGGATATAAAATTGATACTCAATCATCTTTTGAAACTTTAAATTGTATAAATAATAGAAACAATAATACCTATTCTAATTATTATAATCTTGGATGGAAAAATCACCCTAATTTTAGTTGGAATAATTATAATAATTTGGGGAACCCCTCAAAAAATTTAAATAACCAAGTGAATCCTAACTATAGACCTTATTATCCTCATGGATTTAACAATAACACAAAAGTTAAGGAGAAGAAGTTGACTATGAAAGAAGTAATGTTGAACATGGCAAATCAAATACAAAATCAAGGGGCTACAATTAAAAATATTGAAAATTAATTAGGACATATTGTTACTGCACTTAGTCATAGACCTTCAGGAATTATTCCTAGTACTATTGAAGTCAATCCAAAAGATCAGAATACGGAGAAAATTAAAGCTATTCAATTACGAAGAAGAAAAGAAGTGGAAACAAGAAAGAGAAACTGAAGTTGAGGAGGAAAAGGTATAAATTGAAAGCGGTAATGATATAAAAAAACAAATACAAATTTCTTTAGAAAAACCGCCACCTCTATTTCCTCAATGACTAAAGCAGAAGAATAATGATAAAAAAATTACAAAATTTTTGGAAATCCTTAAAAAGCTAACAATAAATATTCCTTTCATTGAGGCTTTGGAACAAATGCCAAGTTATGTAAAATTTATGAAGGATATACTAAATAAGAAAAGGAGGTTTGAAGATCACAAAACTGTTGCACTCAGTGAAGAGTGTAGTACCATTATTCAAAAAAACCTTCCTAAAAAAGTTAAAAGATCCCAATAGTTTTACTATACCTTGTGCTATTGGTGAAATTTTTTTTTGGAATAGCCTTACGTGATCTAGGAGCTAGTATTAATCTTATGTCTCTATCAATTTATAAACTTTTAGATTTATGAGAGATTTCCCCTAGTAATGTAACTCTTCAGTTAGCTGATCGATCAATAACTTATCTTAATGGAGTTATAAAAGATGTATTAGTGAAAGTGGATAAATTTATTTTTTCTGTAGACTTTATTGTATTAGATATGGAGGAAGATAAAGAGATTCCTATTATTTTGGGAAGGGAGAACTGTGATAAATTTTCAAAAAGGAGAATTAAATAATGAGAGTCAATGATCAAGAAGTAATATTAATAGAGAAAAAGCTATGGAATATCCTGCATTAGAAAAAGATAATGAATGTTTTAGAATAAAAGTTACTAATTATCTAAGTAATGAGTGATTTAAGGGAATGTTTGAAGAAAAAATAAGGGAAGAAAAGTATTTTCAGAATGAGAATGGAATAAATGAGGATAATTTAGATTATGTTCAACACAAATTTAAAATTTGAGACCTTTTAGAAAATGATAATAAAAATCTTATTCCTTCAAGTATTAAACCATCTGAATTAGAATTGAAAGTACTACCTACCCATTTAAAATATGTGTATTTAGGAAATTCAACTACATTGCCTATTATTATATTTTCTAATTTAACTAAAATTCAGGAACAAAAATTAGTAAAAATGTTGACAAGATATAAAAAGGCCTTTGGATGGACCTTAGCAGATAATAAAGGAATCAGTCTTTCAATTTGTATGCATAGAATTCTATTAGATGAACAATACAAACTTAAAGCTGATCCTTAGAGGATATTAAACCCAATAGTTAAAGAAGTTATTAAAAAAGAAATCTTAAAATGTTTAGATGCTGAAATTATATATCATATTTCAGATAGTGCTTGGGTAAGTCTGATTCACTGTGTTCCAATGAAAGGAGGAATGACAGTTGAAGTAAATGAGAAAAATGAATTAGTTCCAATAAGACAAGTTACTGGCTGGAAAATTTGTATATACTATAAAAAATTAAATATTGCCACCAGGAAAGATCATTTTCCTTTAGCATTTCTAGATCAAATGTTGGATAGATTGGCTGGAAACAAATATTATTGTTTTCTAGATGGATATATCAGGTATCATCAAATTTTGATTGTTGCTGAGGATCAAGATAAAACAACATTTACAAGCACTTGGGAACATTTGCTTTTCATAGAATGCCTTTTGGACTATATAACACACCCACGACATTTCAACGATGTACGACGTTAATTTTTAGCAATTTAATTGAACATGGAATGGAAGTATTTATGGATGATTTTTCTATATTCAGAAATTCATTTGAGTTATGTTTAAATAATTTAGAAAAGTTCTGGAACTATGTGAAAAAATCAACTTAGTATTAAATTGGGAAAAATGTCAATTTATGCTTCCAGGAGGAATTGTACTTGGGCATTAAATTTCTGAATATAACATGGAAGTAGATCCAGTAAAAATTCAAGTTATTGTGAAATTACCGCCTCCTACTACGGTCAGAGGGGTAAGAAGTTTTCTAGGACATGCTAGATTCTATAGGCTTTCTATAAAAGATTTTTTAAAAATTAGTAAGCCATTATTCCAACTTTTAGAAAAAGATACAAAACTTAATTTTGAAGAGGAATGCATGAAAACATTTCAAATATTGAAAGAAAAAAATCATTGCTCTATAATAGTTCCACCTAATTGGGATATCTATTTGAAATAATGTGTGATGCGAGTGATCATGCTATTGGAGCTTTTTTAGGAGAAAGATATAATAAAGTTTTTAAGGTAATATACTATGCTAGAAAAACTCTAAATGATGCCCAAATTAATTACACCACTACTGAAAGATAGTTATTAACTATCGTTTATGCCTTTGATAAGTTTAGACCTTACTTAATTGGAGCTAAATGTATATTTCATACAGATCATTCTGCTACAAAATATTTGATGCAAAGGAAGGAAGCTAAACTAAAATTAATTAGATGGATACTTCTGCTGTAAGAGTTCAATTTTGTGGTAGTAGATAGAAAGGGAAACGAAAAGCAAATAGCTGATCATTTGTCTAGACTATAATAAGAAATATTAATTGATTTTGTAAATGAAATTTTGGAAACTTTTCCTGATGAACAATTGTATAATATTGATTCAAAGAATATACCATGGAATGTCGATATAGTAAATTATATTTTGAGTGATATTCTACCACCAGATATAAAGAATCGATAATTAAATAAATTTATTCATGATTCAAAATTCTATTTTTGGGATGACCCACATTTATATAAACAGCGTAAAGATTTGATTATTAGAAGGTGTGTGCCTTATGAAGAAACTGAACAAATAATTGAACGATGTCATGATTCTGAGTTTAGAGGACATTTTGGAACTAGTAGAAATGCACATAAAATTTTGCAAGCTAGATTTTATTGGCCTACTCATTTTAGAGATGTTAATGAATATATTAAAACATGTGATTGATGTCAGCGAGTAGGAAATATTTCTAGAAAAAAATGAAATGCCTCTGAATTACACATTGGAAGTTAAAATTTTTATGTGTACAAATTAAATTTTATGGGACCATTTATGCCTTCATTTAAAAATTTATATAAATTTGCTTGTTGTTGATTATATGTCCAAATGGATTGAGGCTATTATTGTACCTAAATGTGATGCTCGGAGTGTTTCAAAATTTTTAAATAAAAATATTTTACAAGATATGGAATGTCGAGAGTGATTATTACGGATGGAGGATCCCATTTTAGGAATAAGATGATTGAGAATTGGTTATAAAATATAATATTATGCATAGATTCTCTACTTCTTATGATCCCCAAAGTAGCGGTCTAGCAGAAATATCAAATCTTGAAATAAAGCCAATCTTAGAAAAAGTTGTAAATCCTTATAAATTAGATTGGTCTGTTAGATTATATACTGCACAATGGGCATATAGAACTGCTTATAAGACTCCTATTGGAATGTCCCCATATAAACTTATTTTTGGTAAAACATGTCACTTACCAGTAGAATTAGAACATAAAGCATTTTGGGCTATTAAGGAGTTTAACTTTACTCTAAAGGATGCTGGTGATAAAATATTATTGTAACTCAATGAACTTGAGAAGATTAGAAATGAAACATATGACAATGCAAAAATGTACAAAGAGAAAATGAAAATATGGCATCATCAGAAGATTATAAAAAAGAAATTTAAACCTGGACAAGAGGTTTTATTATATAATATTATATTGAGTTTATTTCCAGAAAAGCTGAAATCTATATGGTTAGAACCATTCAATGTGATCAAAGTCTATCTTTATGGAACTTTTGTTATTAAAGTTCCTAAAACAAGAAATATATTTAAATTTAATGGTCATTGATTAAAACATTATTATGAAAGACATATGCCACAATTTAAAGAAATTTCAATGTTTAGTCATCGTGATTAATCATTGGTACGTTGGCCTGATGACGTT
>NEWO01001502.1:49868-69974 GCA_003013225.1 Phalaenopsis aphrodite
GGAGAATAAATGAATTTTATCAGTTGCAGGATGCATATAACTGTTAGTACAAGGCTTTCTCAACTACGAATGAGGCCTTGGAAGAAGTTATTTCATTTCTTACTGATGGGAGAGGAACTTGGAAGGTGAAGAATAACATTAAGGTAAACTTCCATGCTTCTATTTAAATGTACTCTCCAAGGCTTGGCGTTACTTTATATCAGCCAGAATGATACCTGTGTACCATCATAGTGAAGTTGTTAGAGATAGAGCCTTCCTGAACTTCTATATCCAGCAGATAAGCAAGGTAGATGTTGGCTCTAATACTCAATTTATTACTCTGGGTGAGGTGGCTGGTGGATTAGAATACCATGCCCTGATTTTCACATTATGTGAATAGTTAAGAGTTGATTTTAGAATTAATGAGGAAAGGATTTAACCTCTTAAACGCATTGGGCCAGCAAGCATAAAAACTTATGAATCTTATGTTGGATGGAGATCAGGAAGTAGGAGTAGAGATATTATATCTACTTCTAGTACTCCTACTCTCTAGGGACTTATGGAAAAAAATATGATCGAACCGGGAGATATTTTAAGAATGGAGAGCAGGATTGAAAATTTTGAGGCCAGAAATGCACATAATGATGAATTAACAAGATAGAAGTTATAATATGAATTTGCTTATGAAGATGCTATGGTTAGATACATGAGGGGTGACCACTCAGTACAGTTTCCTACTCACCCTATCTTTACCCCTTATCAGCAGCAGAACTTTGATGTAGAAGAAGAACAAGATGATGATGAGTGGTGATGTCTACTTAGTCATAGTTTTGATCTTTTATTTAGTTTATTATTTGTTACATTTTGTTGTTGTTATTGTTTAATTGTTAAGTGTGAAAGTTAGATTTATATCTAATGTTGTGATGTGAACTTTAATCTGTAAAAATGTTGTTAAGTTGAAATTTATTTTAATGCTATTATTTTTTATTTGTACTTATTGTATTTTTTTTAGTTAAATCTTTCTTAGCAAATATTTTTATATATTTTATATGTTATTTAATATTTTAAGTTTTGAAGCTTTTCATATTAGCACTTGTAATATTTCATAGTTAAGTTTCAAAAATAAAAACCTTCAATAGGTATATCTTTTCTTTATGTGTTAATTATTTTCTTTCACTCTATATTTTCAGTTTTCTAGGCTTAATCTTTTAAAAATTTCAATTGGGGGGGGGGTGAGGGGGAAGAAAAATACTTTTTAAAGAAATAAACTTAATTTTATTTGTCTTCAATTAGCTATATTTCAAAATTTTTAATTTAACTTGACCATTAGTATTAGAACCTAACTTAAATAACTATATTTGTGTTTCTAAATATATAGTAAACTTAAGTAAAAACTTTTAATAATAAAGGGTAATTCTAGAGATTAAAGTATTTGGTATGAGGGAATAGGACTATGTTTTTCCATTGTAAGTAAAGGAATTTGTATTTTTAAAGTATTAAGAATCTTATAGTTTCATGTTAGAAGAAAAGAATGAAACTTTATAAAAAAACTTAAAGCTAATATGAATTTACAAAGTGAAGCAATGTGAAAAGTTTTTTACTTTAAGAAGAGGATAGTGAAATTCAAAATCATTAAAGGCTATCCAGATATAGTAATCCTCACATAAATAAGAAAAGAAGAGAAAAGAAAAGGGATTGAAAATGATCCTGAAAGAAAAAAAAATGTGAGGAGAAGCTTGAGGAGATGCTTAATCAAAAATTAGCTTCACATAAATCAACTTAAGGAAGAAGGCTTGGATACGTTCTCTAAACTTTTATTTAAGTATTAGCATATTTACTAATAAAGTTTTCATGAAGTTCTGTTTCATATGGATATTCTAAGTGGCATTTATATAATAATTCGCAATTTTCCTTAAAAAGAATAGAGAATTAGAAATCTTAAACTCGCCCGCTAGATATTCTTATAGCTTTAGTATTAACTTGAATTATTTTAAATTTTTTCTTAAGTAATGCTATTATATTTAGAAGACCAAAATGTGGAAATCTACAATTAAAAGTCTTTTCCATATGTCATATTTTTATGTAGTAAAGGAGTTACTTGAGGATAAGTAACATTTAAGTTTGAGGGATTTTGATGTAAAAAAATTATATATGCATTTTTAGACCTATATTTTATACTCTTTTTTGGTTATATTGCATTTTAAAGGAAGGTATTTTTCATGTTTTATTGTAGGTTGATGATTTTTAGGATTTGAAGCAAAAATGATGGAATTTTGGAGTCAATTTGGTGTCTTGGAAAAAATACTCAGCGTCGACGACACCAGCAAGGATGCCAACGGTGCCAGCATGAACCAGAAGTCCAGAACCTTGTCTGCCTTAATGACTCTATTTAACAAAGAGCACAGAATTTAATTCGAACCATGGGCGCCAACGGCGCCAAAGTCCATGCTGGGCGAAATTCTAGAAGATTCGATGAATTTGGAAGCTTTTTGAAGAGTTATTGGAGGTACCTCTTGAAAAACCAAGAATATGCTTTATTTAGAGTGAAAATTATAAAAAAAGGTGGTGGTTAGAGGGGGCTAGTTTGTAATTGAGTTTACTTGAGTGTTCTATTGTCTAGTGTGGTGAGTCTAAGAGTGGTTTCTCTTAAGAGTTGTTAGAGAGGGAGATAAGGGACAAATTTCTTCTTTCTTACATCTTTAAAGAGAAAGTCAAGAGTTTTGTAAAGAGTGAAACAGTCCAAGAGAGGCTACAATGGATTTGCCTAGAGGAAGAGTTACAGATAAGTGGTGTTTTTTTATTATTATTGTATAAACTTTCTTTTATTTATGAAATTCTTATTGTTCCGTATCTTCCTCATGAGGTCTGAGTAGTTTTCTATATCTTTCTCCCTACTTTGAGATATGGTGAAATGAAGAGATAATTTGGATGTGCCAATTTTAAAATATAAAATACATAGTGATGATTTTTTCACTCCTTTCTTAATTAACTTTTTGATTTGGCCAATTGAAATGTTAAAATCTGTTGTGAAACATATGATCCGTGAAATTGTGTATGAGTTCTACAACAAGTTCTACAACAAAGTGAGAATCACATTCAATTCTATGAAGGAGTGTTTCATTAATAGAATTGGGTGTAAATAAATAGGGATATATATATATATATATATATATATATATATATATATATATATATATATATATATATATATATATATATATATATATATATATATATATATATATATATATATATTACTAGGGGAAGAATTGGACATTTTAGGGTGATAAACTAAAATCCTCAATTTAGTCTTAGCATTTAATAACTAAAGCGAGAGTTAACCTTCAGGGGAAGGAAAGTGGGAGCTCTGGAGTGAGAGCCAGTATCCTCCCAGCCTAACCACAGATTTAGAGACTTAACCTGAGATTAGCCAACGATTCTCTATAACACTTGAATAAGAGTAGAGAATTTAAGTTGCTCCTATTTGGCACAATATAAATTCAAATAATTTATCTCTCATTTAACCAAAATCTTATTTTAGTGGGAAACAAGCTTTCTCATATTTGATAAATTCATCACAGAAACATAGTTTGGTTGTTATAGTTTAACTTTACTTTGCAGTCTTGCTAGTAGTTGATAATTTAATTTTGATAGCACCTTAAAAATTTTAAATTAGTATAATAGATTTTATTTATTACTGTGAATTTCCTAATTTAGATTAGTATATCAAATTTAAATCTTCCTCATGGGATCGATATTTGGGGCTTAAACAGAAAGTCATGTATTACTTGATAACGATACATATACTTGTGTAGAAACCTAGCATAAATTGCTTTAATTTCTTATTCATAAATAACATACCAAGTTTTTGGCGCTGCTGCAAAGTGGAATCAACTTTATTAATTTTACACATCTATAATTTTTTTGATTACATAGCACTCCACTGGGTTGTAAATGAGGTCGTCAAAAATCTTTGTCATCACTCTATGATACATTGCTCCGGCGTTCTTTAATCTGAATGGCATCACTGTGTAGAAAAAGATCCCAATTGGTGTCTTGAAAGCTATAAGTGTTGCATCTTCTGTAGTCATTTGATTTGATTATAACCACATGATCCATCCATGAAAGAGAAAATCTCATGTGTCGATGCGATGTCCACCATTAATTCTAGTATTGGTAACAGAAACTCATCTTTTGTACATGCTTTGTTTAAATCCCTGAAGTCAACACATACATAGATTTGTCCATTTTTCTTCCTAACCATTACAATATTAGCTAACCTTGTGGTCTATTGCTCTTCTCTTATAAAGTTAGTGTCTACTATTTTCTTTACCTTGGCAATGACTTGTTGCTCTATCTCAAGGCACATTCTTCTAGGAGCTTGTTTTATAGGGGTCATATCTTTGTCCCCCCTGAGTTTATGAACTGCAACTTCCACTGACAGCCCTGTCATTTCATCATAACTTCATGAGAAGCAATCTTTAAATTCTGAAAACAACTTTATCAATTTTGTAGATCCTTCCTCATTGAGTAGAGAATTTATAAAGGTGGGTCGGGGATGCTCCTCAGTCCCGAGGTTAATTTTTTTCAATTAATCCACTGTTGACTTAATTTCTTCTTAAAATTTTTGTGGGGCATCACCTATTAACTGATCTTCAGAGTCATCCTCTACATCGAGGCAATCCTCTTCCAACCCACTATGAACGACCATAGAAAATTTTGAATAATCGATGCGTCCTACAGTACTAAATTCGAGACACTCTTTTAAGTTGAGAATTTGACTTTTAACATTCCATAATTTTTTAAAATGTTGTAACTTATCTTTTGGCATTTTTTTTTGGAAAATGTCCCGATTGATTTAACTTTTGTACACAAGGAGAAAAGTAACCAAAAGACAATTTCATTAATTCATTAGGATTCTCATTCAAATTTACATGATTTTCAAGATTAGCAGAAGTAGAAGCACTACAAAATTTGATCGGCTTTGAACCAGTGCTACCGACTTCCTTGACCTCTAAACTCTCGAATTTTTTGACGGAGAATCAGAGTAAGGGTCATGACATTCACATAGTGGTTGATCCGATCATACATCAACTCATATTCACTTTTTCTCCACATCTTCCAAGGAGATTTCATACTGTGGTTTCTTCTATTTTATCGTCATCATTTCCTCCTCAGAGATTTCTTCATCATCAATGTTAATGGTTTGCTTAGTCCACCTAGTAATAGTATTTGGCTTTTCCTCATCCACGTCCCTAGCCATGAACTTGAGTGCACGAACTAAAAGAACCCCCACCAACACATTGTAGTAGAGTAGTGGAAGATCGCTGAAGCAGGGCTGAATGGCTTTGCCCTTGTGATCCTACTGAATCATGACTTTTATTTGTCACCACCTCACGAGAGAAGACAATTTTCATTGGAGGTATGTAATAGGCAGCGTCTTCATGAATGTCAACTTCATGAACTGAAAATGGTTGTAAATCTCCCTTAATGAAATGTTCTCGTCCTTCTTTGTAATATTTGATGCACTGATTTTGGGAAGATGGAACCATGTTGTGTTCATGAATCCAAGGTCAACCAAGTTGAGCATTAAAATAGGTCTCGGTATCGATGATATGGAATTTAGCAGTTGTTACTAATTCTCCAACTTTTAAAAGCAATGTAATCGATCCAAGGGCTCTTTCTCCCTTCTGATTAAAACCTCTTAACATCATTTTATAGATTGTAACCTCTTGAGCTTCACTATCCAAATATGTCAATGTGCATAGACTCATTAGGTTGAGTTATGTTTCAGGGTCTACCAAAACTCTAGACAATACAAATTTGTTGATATTAACATAGATGTAGAGCGGTCGATTGTGGTCAGTAGAACCGAGCAACAAGTCTTCATATGTGAAACTTATCCCAGGTTGTTCCTTAAAATAACAAACTTCATCCAAGGAAGTACTGGCCAACTAAGCTAAGAAAATATTTGTGTCAAGCAAGGCTGTAACCAGAGACTATCTCATCTCCTTTGATAGGATCAGAGGATCTTAAATGCTTAGTTTTGTTGGCAACCTCCTAAGATAAGCTAGCACGTTATAATCCACTTTATATAATCCTTTGATCCTTACTTGGCTATGTGATTCTTCCATTGGTGGAGGTGGAGGTAGCTCTTCCTGAGTGACTATTTGTTTTCCTTTATCTATTATAGCTAACCTCGGGGGTACTACTTTCCTGCTCCTTAGGTTTATCTCTGTGATTTTTTCTTCTTCTTGCAATGTTGTAGGTAATTTTTTTGTTGCTTCTTCTTCATCAGATAGATCCAAATTAATGGTGAGTGGTGTGCTATGAAGCTCAAGGACTGACTCCTCACTCCCGGTGCTTTCGTAACCAGAATTGTTGATATCTTCTTCATCTTCGTTAGCGGGCTCATCAGACTCAAGTACAATTTGAGGATCAATTTAGGAATCGAGATTGGAGTTAGATTGAGCAAAGTTAGCTGCATTATCACTAGAAATAGTTAAAACGTAGCCAAAATCATAATCATTAAATTCATAACACCTTAGTGGAGCAAAAAGAAAATTAAATAGGGTCAGGGGTTTAATGATTTCCTTCCCCTAATCTGAGACAACCAATCCAACTGAGGCAACTCCTATCCTACTCCTCGTGCTACCAATCTTTGTGGTGGCATTCTTCTCTTTCTCTTCTATTTGTAGTGATTTCTCGGGTGAAATTTTCATCTCTGGTTGAGTAGGCTGTAGACTCTAAACAGCTTCTTGAGCTGATGCGGTTTGGATCTGGTTCAGTACCTTCTTAGATGATTTGCTCCAAACTGTACTACATCCATCTTTTTCTGAATACGATTTTATCGAAGTGATTGGCTAGACCAAAACCTTATTTACATAACCTTTTTTAGATTCTTTTAAATATTCTTTCAGAATTTTTATATTCCCTTCCTTAAGATTTTTCTCAAGCAAATCCTTGGAAACAAAACATTCCTCTATATTATGTCCAAGCATCCTGTGGTACGGGCAATAATTGGGCTGATCTTTCTTGTTGACCTCCTCAGGTTTCTTTGGATCTAGCAATATGAACTCAGATTTCTTCATCAAACACTAAATATTTTGGGTACAACTTCATCTTTGAAGGAATGTACTGCTTTTTTTTATTCTACAATGGTCAGACCCTTCTTATTTTCTGCTCAATATGATCCTCCTTGATGTGACAACTAGCTAGACTGGCCATATTATTGTGTTCCTTACTGAGCATGTTGTGGTGACAGCTGGGAACCTTAACAAGAATGTTCTGCCTGTATCTTTATGGGTTACTTTCCCTTATCAACTATTGTCACTGTCCCAGATTTCTTCTCAAATATTTAGGTTGTTCTGGTCTTTCTGATTTCTCTTAAGAATCCATGTGTTTAACTTCCTCTTGTAGATTGTTACCTTTACTGAGTAGCTTCTCAAAGGAATTGATGGTGAGTCCCATAAGCATGAAAGTTATTGGCCAATGGATTCTTTTGAGTATGATTTCAATCGCATGATGTTTCTGTAGCTCAGGTTTGCACTTTATGCTAAGGTTTCTCCACCTCAAGATATAATCTACTAGAGTCTCTTTAGGCTTTTGCCTCTCCACTACAATATCTCCAATAGAAATGTGATGTTGTGCTCTGGAAAATCTCTTTACAAACAACTGTTCTAACTCAGTGAATGTCTTCACTAATCTGTTGGGCAACTCGACATACCAATCAAATGTTATTCCTAATAGGCTACTAACAAACTAATAGAAAAGAAAGGTTTCGTTGCCTCCGATATTGCCACAACTGGCTCGGAAATGTGCTATGTGTTGTTTGGGATTTCCAATCTGTTAAATATCTTAAAGTTTTGTGACACAAAATCCTCAGGATAGGCTACGGCATCAAACTCCTCCAGGTAGGGTCTACCCTATAAAATCAATCCCTTAGATTGGGCTAAGGCCTCCCGAACTTGTTTGACCATCAATTTAAATTATTTTTTTGGTATGACGCTCAATGGAGAATCCTTATTCTATTGATCATCTCTGTTAGCTGAGGAAACTTCCCTCCTTTCATCGGTGAAATGTATAATCTCTGGCTGATCGACTTCTTAAGAAGCTAACTGTTGTGCTTGAGATTGTCCATGAACTGTAGCCATGGCAGCCATGGATGTGGCCATCTATTCCATCATTTTCTCCATTTGGTTGATTTGCTCATCCCTCAGTAGAACATCCCTACATAGATCATCTATGACGTTCTCTTCAACGAGAGGTTTAGTGTCACGCATAGATGCAGTGACTCTAGTTTTGATGACATGAATATCCATGAAGTCTTCATTGAGATAGTCGTTAAAGTGAAAATCTTCATCTTCATCATAAATGAAAACCCCATTTTCTCAGGCTAACTCAAAAATCTTGACCTTGAGCTTCTCAACATTTTTTTTAATTTTCTATTCTTTTATCATCTTAAGATCGGGGGGACTATGTTGAACTTCCTCCACTTGTCATCCAACTCGGTAGCAATAGCTGTGACAATGTCGGATACTTTAGACCCTTGCTTTATTCCATGATTTTTCCCTACAGACTCACTGAACCATATTGGTACGGCAACCTTAGGTATGCATACATTTTTCTTCGATGGTGATGCCTTGAGATGGGATGTCTTAGTAGAGGCATCGACACGTCGAAGAGAGGCATGCTCCCAATGGCGCAGACCAGATACAACACTAGGTAACTTCTTCATATTTTCCTTTGGAACTTTAGAGATATTCTTATAACTGGTAACTGGTAGAACTCTCAGACCCAGACGTGACTTAACCAGTTGACGGCCAGCAGATCTTGGAGCAACTATAGTATAATTGGTTGTAATGTTGGTAGTATCAACTCTGCTTCCCAAGCGAAACATGATGGGAATGTGAGCAGGCAAAGTTTCAATTGATCATTGAGATTGTCTAGCAGAATTGACATCTCCTAGAATTTCTTTCTTCATGTGAGGGGATACTGCACATCTCACTTATTTAAGTAATTCACTGATTGAACAACCCTCTTTAGTAGCTAGTCTCTAGAATATTGTACTGACTCAGGTAATAGAAGTAGGCTTCTCTCTCTCCCTAACATGTTCGTGAAGTGACGATAAAGTAGCAGCAATCTTCTGGATACTTCTGTACCCATTGGTGTTCATTAAGGGATGGAACCTACTCCCTCGCAGAAGTGGGTAAGTCTCTAGCAATCCTAGTTCCTCTTGGTGAGTAATTTGATCAACAGACATTTTCTTCAGAAATCTGGGCTTTAGCAGCCCTCCAGACCTTTCGGCTGTGGTTTCTTCTTTGTGACCAAGTTAATGGCTCAGTTCTCAAACTTAATCCAATTTCAAACACTTATGGTGGGACTGTGAATCCTTTGGTTGTATCTTCAACGATCATGACCTTTTTTTCCTTAGCAGAAATGAGAACAACAGGCTTAGCAGGTGTCGTGGTGGTAGCAGTATTTATCCTCTTGTAAAAAGGGAAATCCTGAGGAAAGTTCAGCCTGAACTCAAATGACAGTTCATGAACTTCCAAAGTGGTAACTTCCATTATGACAAAGGGATCCTTTCCAAGCATGACTTCAAGCTCATCGAATTCAACTCCAAACTTGATGGTGGGGGTGACATTGCAAGCTTCGCGGCTTGTCGACAGGTTGCTCGAGAAAATGAGCATAAGAAACATCATTGCAGTAGCTTCAAAAAGAAAGCTCTAGGGTTAGTTATTTGGCCAATACCTTGTAATGCTAGTGCAAGCACTAAAAATTAACAAAGGTCGATCTATAGACTATGCAAGTCTTTATTTTAATTTTAGGTTGTGAAAAATATTTTGGAATTTAGTAAAAGAAACTTTAAAAATAAGAGATTTTAATTAATTATATATAGAGGTTCAACGAGCAAGAACAACATGACACAATTTGATTTTATTTGCAAAATAGCAAACTAAACTCGAAAGGAAACAAAAAGGAAAGCAAAGTTTAGGACTCGGTGTGGGGACCAACTTCACAACGCTTATCGCCAGGGCGGAACTAGTCCACCAACACACCTATTGGGGGTTCGACCCCACAAAAAGATTAAAAGTTCAAATTAACTCCTGAACCTTTTTATTCAAAGGTGGTTGAACAGACAGTCCTGAAGTTTGAAAGAGTTGAACATACTTACCCAAAAAATAAATGGGTGAAGTATGCCAACAGAAGAAGTTCATAAGTGACATGGACACATTGTCGATATTTGAAGACAATATCCTCTTATTTAAATGGAGAGATAAATTAATCCCTAGTTGAGTTACCAAAAGCTCTCGGCATAATTTTAGGGGGGTCGTCCTGTGGAAGCCGTTGGTCATCGGAATGGAAATCCCATCACTTGCTTCAAAGGGACATTTAATTTACATATATATATTTAGTTTAAAAAATATGAAATAAAATAAATCCCATATTTTTCATAGTTTAAATGGAAGAGCGCCGCACCTTAAGCTATGTGTCTCTCTAGAAAGATGGACAAATGGCTTGATGGTGAGGCTCAATCAAATAAACTAGGAAATATATGACATCTGTTTGGCCTACGAAACCATTTTATTATAAACCAAAAATTAACTCTATTTAATATGAAAAATTAAATAGATTTTATCTTAATTTGGGTTCTTGAAAGTTTAATATAAAGGCAAGCCTTTATAGTTAATTACATCTTACATAACTCAAGTTATCTAAGAAAACTCTCGATAAAAATTAGGAGATATTATCTTCAAGGAGTTCAAAGGGATGGAAATTTTAAACGAGATCAGACAAAGTGGTGTGAAATGGGAATGGCTCGAATTTGGAACATATTATGGAATCCAAAGGAAGAGAGACTAGGGGATGTCACAAATCTTGAGGAGATCCTTGGTGACTTCCCAAGTTATCCTATGGTTTGGTTTCAATTTAGAAGAGAAATACTTGAATATTTAATCCTACCAGTTTTAATAAATACGGCTTACATTGGTGTGAAAAGATCACACAAATAGCCTGGAAGATGTGAGGATTTAGGTCATAACAAATGACAACCTCAGAATCCTAAAACAGGTTGGGGCTTATATTGTATAGCGAGCCATACAAAAGCCTAAAGGAAAGTTGAGGAATTACGTCGCACTAGGCGGACAACTGATACACCAAAATAATATATTGTTTTAAGTACCTATTTTATGCTTATTTTTTGTGATATTGCACTTTAAAGAGAGATATTTTTGGGTTTTTGTTGCAGGTATATCATTTTTAGACATTTGGAGCAAAAATGGCAAAAAGGACAAAATTTAGAGCAAAAAGAGGCAATTTTGGCTGGCGCATGATGCGCCAAAATCCATAGACCTCGTGCACGATGCGCTAGCAATGAATTTTTCAAATTAAGGCGGTTCGAGACTAATTTTTCGTGAATTTTCAAAGGGACACTTGCTCTACACACACCTTTGAGTGATTCAATGCATCTAAACACTTTGGACGGTTCTTTTATGGAAAGGATATGACTCTTGGATCAAATGACACATCTTTTGAATTAAAAAAAGTTCACTTTTGGAGGGAATTTTTAATTATTTTCAAAAGGAGGAAGCCCAAAATAAAAGAAGAAGACTTGAATAGGCAAAGAGGGGGGATGTAAAGAGAGTTTTTGGTGTGTGGCGTGAGGGTTAGAGCGAGAGAGAAGAGGAGATTTTCTTCATGGTTTGTAAGATGAGAGGTAAGGTGAGAGATTTCTTCTTCATTACATTTCTAAGAGAAAATTGGGAGTGTTTATAAAGAAACAAAAACTTGGAGAGAACTTCTAGGCATTTGTTTGGGAAGGATTGTGAAATAAGTTGTATTTTTATTTCTTTTATTTTTTAAACTCATTTTTATTTATGAAATTTGTGTTTTAACGTATCCTTCTCATGAATTCTTAGTAGTCTTCTTTATCCTTCGCCCTAATTTAAAGATATGATTTTGTGAAGAATAGATTTTATTTTCTACAGTTTTAAAAGATAATAATTTGTGATGATTTGAACTCTGATCTTCATTTTATTTTCGGTTTGGCCAATTAAAATTTTAAAGCTTGTTGAGAGATATATGTTCTTAATTGAGATATGATTTCTCCAACATAGGGAAAATCACATTTGATTTCATGGGAAAGTATGTCATCCATGGGATTATATGCAAATAAATAGGGAAATATACTTTATTGGATGTAGAATTGGAGATTTTAAGGTGACAAATTAAAACCCCCAATTTAGTTCAGTTGATTAAAAACTAATGCAAGATTTTTAGCCCTTAAGTGAGGGAGTAGTTGGAGCTATGGAGTAGCATCCGGTATCCTCCCAGCATAACCACAAAATTAGGCACCAAACTCTGGATTATTTAATGTTCGTTGTAGCACTCGGAAGATGGTAATAAAATATGATTCTTCCTATTTGGCACAAAACAATTTATATATATATTTTTAAATGATTTCAATTTCTTCACAAACTATATACTCATTGTAAAAGGGAAGGATGTTTTCTTAAATTTGAACTGTCCATCGCAACAAAAACTTTGTTTAATTTTTTTAATTTTATTTCTGAAAGTTTAGTATTTAGTTTAGTTTAATTTTGGTAATGTTACATCTGCATTTTAGTTAGCATTCACTTAAGTAGTCAGTTTTCAAATTTCGCACTTTACATTTTTTAAAGTTTTTATTATAAAATAATTTCCCTAATTTACTTTAGGATTTTCTAATTTCCTTGTGGGATCTATATCTATAACTTCATTTGAGCCCTTTATTACTTGCATGATACATATACTTGCATTGATGTTTATGAGAGATTTGGCAGTTTAAAAAAAGTTTTAAAGAATATATTATATTTATAAAAAGTCTTTTGTTAATGTTATATTGCATATTTATTATAAATCTATCAGCATCAAGTTTTTAGCATCGTTAAGTTGTGTCGACTTCATAAATATTTGCATATATAAATGTCCTGTATCAATTTTTTGCCATTGTTGTCGGGAAAGTAAGGGAAAAAATTAGTAGTTATTTTATTTTATTTTATTTAAAAAAATGAGCGAGTGTGTTTGTAGTTTAATTCGAACATTTTCTTATTTTAGTGTGTTTACTTATTTTTAATTAGTTATTTTATTCAGTTTATGCATAGTGTAAGATCTAAAAATTTAGTACTTTACAACTCTGAGTTAGAAAGAACTGTTAGAAAAATTTGAAAATAACAAAAAGAGAAAGATCAGTTTAGCAAAATGGCCTGCAATTTAAACAATGTTGGAAATGAAAAAGAACATCATCAAAGACCTTTAAGAGATTATACAAATCCTGCAACAGATGAAAGTCATTGAGTATACAAAATCCTGTTATAGCTGCCAATTCATTTAAACTTAAACCTGATTTTATCCAAATTGTACAAAAAAATCAGTTTGGAGGAACACCTTCTGAAAATCCTAGTTTACACCTCGCTACTTATTTAGAATTGTGTGCTACATTTAAATATGATGAAGTGTCAAATTATTCCATCAAACTTAGACTTTGTCCTTTTTCACTAAGGAATAAAGCTAAGATGTGGTTAAACTCATTAGCACCTGGATCTATTAGAACATGGGGAGATTTATCATAAAAATTCTTATCAAAATATTTCTCACCTTTCAAAGCTATTAAGCTTAGAAATGATATCACATCTTTTTCTTAGTTTGAAGGGGAATCAATTTATGAAGCCTGGGAAAGATTATAAACTCATTAGCACCAGATTGGTTAATACTTCAAACTTTTATAATGAGTTGGTTGGATATCTTAGATTGATAATTGATTCCGCTGTTGATGGATCATTAATGTCAAAACCATTCGATGAAGCATATTCATTAATTGAAGAGATGGCTACTAATAACTTTCAATGGTCCTCTGAAAGGGTAAATCCAGAAAAAGTAGCTAGTATATATGATTCTGATGCAATATCTATTTTAGTTGCCCAAAGAAGATATATCAATATGGAATAAATTATTCTCAGACAGTGGCTGTGCTTGAGGGGAACTCATTGGGACAAATGATAGAATCTCAATCTTCTTATGAGACTTTAAATGCAATAAACTATCATTCTAATAATCCTAATGCCAATAATTACAATCCTAGTTGAAAGAATCATCCAAATTTTAGTTGGAGTAACAATAACTCTAATGCTACAAATCCGCAATGGGAAAACAACACTGCAAACCCGTTGGGAAACTCCAACAATCAAGGGAACCAAGATTATAAACCTTATTACTCCCCAGGTTTTAATAATTTGCAGAGTAAGGAGAAAAAATTATCAATTAAAGAAATGATATTGCAGATGGATATTCAATTATAAAGTTAAGGAGCCACTATCAAAAATATGGAAGATCAATGAGGATGTATTGCTACTGCACTTAGCAATGGACCTCCGGGAACATTTCCTAGTAATGTTGAAGTGAATCCTAAAGATCAAAATAAAGAGCACATTAAAGTTATTTAACTGAGAAGTTGAAAAGAATTAAGAAAACATAGTTCAACAAGAAGTTCAAGTTAAAAAAGATGAGGCAGAAAATGAAAAATCTAGTGAAGATTTTTAGTTTGAAGCAGGAGATCTTATTAAGCCAATGAAAATCATTGTAGAAAAACCACCACCTCGTTTTCCTCAAAGATTGAAGCAGAAACATAGAAATAATAAATTTGTGAAATTTTTGGAAATTTTAAGGAAATTAATGATAAACATTTCATTTGTTGAAGCTTTGAAACAAATGTCAAGCAATGTTAAGATCAAAGAGTGTAGCGCCATAATTCAAAAAAAACTTCCTGAAAAATTTAAAGATCTTGGAAGTTCTACAATTCCTTGTGTTATTAGCAAACGATTTTATGGAAAAGCTTCATGTGATTTAGGAGCCAGTATTAATCTTATGTCATTATCAATTTTTAAAAGGTTAGGCTTAGGAGATATTTCACCTACAACTATAACTCTTGAGTTAGCTGATTGTTTGATTACCTGTCTAAAAGGAGTTATAGAAGATGTCCTGGTAAAAGTCAATAAGTGTATCTTTCCTGGGGACTTTATTGTATTAGATATGGTGGAAGATAAATAAATTCCTATCATTTTAGGAAGACCATTCCTAGCCACTAGAAAAGTGTTGATACATGTGTAGAAAGGAGAACTAACTATGAGAGTTAGTGATCAAGAGGTTACATTTAATATTGAAAAGTCAATGAGGTGCCCTGCAAAAGAGCAAGAAATTGAATGCTTTAGAATGGATATTAATGAATATTTAAGCCGTGGATTTTCAAGAAAACTTTTGAAAGGGAATTTAAAAAATAATATATGGAATATCAAGATAAGGATAGAATTCAAGATGAATCTATGGAAGTAAGTAAAGAGGATATGGATTATGTTCAGGAAAGATTTGAAATTTTGGATCCTACAAAATGTAACAAGAATTTGATTTCATCTATTAAGAAACCCCTGAACTAAAACTGAAAATGCTTCCTACACATTTAAAGTATGCATTTTTAGGAGCTTTATTTACATTACCTTTTATAGTATCCTAAAATCTAACTGATATGCAAGAACAACAGTTGTTGGAAATTTTGAAAAGATATAAGAAAGTCTTTGGATGGACATTAGTGGATATTAAAAGAATTAGTCCATCAATTTGTATACGTAGAACCTTATTAGAAGTTCAACATGAACCAAGAGCTGACCCTCAAAGGAGATTAAATACTATGATGAAAGAATTTGTAAAAAAAGAAATTTTGAAATGGTTGGATTCTGGAATAATATATTCTATTTCAAACAGTGTTTGGGTTAGTCCAATTCACTGTGTTCCAAAGAAAGGAGGTGTGACTGTAGTAACAAATGAGCATAATGAACTAATATCAACAAGACAAGTTACTGGTTGGCGAATTTTCATAGATTATAGAAAATTAAATTCTGCCACTAGAAAGGATCATTTTCCTTTACCTTTTTTGGATCAGTTGTTGGATAGATTAGTTAGGCATAAATATTTTTGTTTTCTAGATGGATATACCAGTTAACATTAAATACCTATTGCTCCAAGGAATCAAAAGAAAATAACATTTACTATTCCTAATGGAACTTTTGCTTTTTGGTGAATGTCTTTTGGATTATGTAATGCACCTGCAACATTTTAAAGATGTATGATATCAATTTTTAGTGATTTGATTGAAAAAGAGATTGAAGTCTTTATGGACAATTATTCTTTATTTTGAACTTCATTCGAATTATGTCTAAATCATTTAGAAAAAGTTTTGGAACGTTGTGAAAAGTGTAATCTCATATTGAACTAGGAAAAATGTCAATTTATGGTTGCAGGAGGAATTGTGTTTTGACATAAAATTTCAAAAAATGACGTGAAAGTAGATCCTGCAAAAATACAAGTTAGATCAAACCTACCTCCACCTACCATAGTAAGAGGAGTTCGGAGCTTTTTAGGACATGCTGGATTTTACAAGAGATATAATAAAGATTTTTTAAAAAATTACTAAACCTTTATGCTAACTTCTAGAGAAAGATACAAAATTTGACATTAATCAAGATTTCCTTAAAGCCTTTGAACTTTAAAGGAAAAATTGATCACTGCTCCTATAACTGTTTCACCGGATTGGGAGAAATCTTTTGAATTAATTTTTTATGCTAGTGATTATGAAATTGGAGCTATTTTTGGGTAGAGATATGATAAGATTTCTAAAGTTTTATATTATGCTAGTAAGACTTTTAATGATGCTCAAATTAATTTCACCACCACTAAAAGAGATTTATTAGCTCTTGTGTATGTTTTTGACAAGTTTAGATCATATTTGATTGGAGCTACATGTGTTGTGCATACTGACCATTCAGCTATTAAATATTTGATGCAAAAGAAAGATGTTAAACCAAGATTAATTAGATGGGTACTTCTGATGCAAGAGTTTGATTTTGTAGTAGTCAATAAAAAAAGGTTTGATAATCAAATTGTTGATTATCTATCAAGGTTAGAACAAGAAGATATATTTGATATGGAAAAGGAGATTAATGAAACTTTTCCTGATGAACAACTTTATGTTGTAAAAGGATGCGAAATACCTTGGTATTCTGATATTGTAAATTATATTGTTAGTGGTATTTTACCATATGGATTAACAAAACAGCAAGAAAATAAATTCATTCATGATGCAAAATCATATTTTTTGGATGATCCATATTTATATAAGCAATGTTAAGATTTAATGATGAAATGATGTGTGCCTTATAAAGAAATTCAAGAGATCATTCAAAAATGTCATGATTCTGAATTTGGAGGACATTTTGAGAAAGATAGAAGTGTTCACAAAATTTTACAATCTAGATTTTATTGGCCTACTTTATTTAGAGATATTAATATAAATATCAAAACATTTGATCGGTGTCGGAGAGTAGGTAATATTTCAAGAAGAAATGAAATTACTCTAAATTTTATTTTAGAATTTGAAATTTTCATGCATGGGATTAGATTTTATGGGGTCATTTATACCCTCTTTTGGAAATATATACATATCAATCGCAGTGGATTATGTTTCAAAATAGATTGAAGTAATCACTTTACCTCGATTTGATGCTTGTAATGTTTCAAAATTTTTAACTAAAAATATTTTTACAAGATATGGAATGCTGAGAGTAATCATTACTCATAGAGGATCTCATTTAAGAAATCCAACAATTACAAGACTGGTGGAAAAATATAATATAATGCATAAAGTTGCAACTTCTTATCATCCCCTGAAGACTGGTTTAGCTAAAGTATCTAATCGTGAAATTAAGAGAATTATGGAAAAGAGTGTTAATCCTAGTAAAATCGATTGGTCTACTAGATTAGATACTGCATTATGGGCACATAGGAGAGCCCATAAGACACCTATAGAAATGTCCCCTTATAGATTAATTTTTTAGAAGATTTATCATTTACCAGTTGAATTGGAACATAAAGCTTATTAGGCTATAAAAGAATGCAATTTCAATTTGAAAAAAGCTGGTGAGAAAAAATTATTGCAATTGAATGAGCTTAAGGAAATCTAAAATGATTCTTACGGTAATGCGAGGATTTATAAGGAAATGATGAAAAAATGGCATGATCGTAAGATAATAAAAAGAGAATTTCAACTTGGATAAGAAGTTTTATCATACAATACAAGATTGAAATTATTTCCTAGAAAATTGAAGTCTAGGTGGAAAGGGTCATTCAGAGTTTTAAAGTATATCCCTATGGGGCAGTTAATATTGAAGACCCCAAGACTGGAAGAATATTTAAAGGGAATGTACACAGATTGAAATCATATTTTGATGTTCAAAGACCAGCTTTTAAAGAGATAGTAATGTTGTGTCGCCCAGAATAAGACTAGGAATGACGGGCTGACGACATTAAACCAAACATTTGGTAGGAGGCAACCCATTTTTATTTTGTTTATCTTATTTTTGAGTTTGTTCTGTCTGAGATATTTCACATATATTTATGTTTATGTCTTTATGTAGTCTGTATGTTTAATAAATTATTTAGAAATGTCTTTATTGCCTTATTTTATGGAAAAATTGATAATTTATTGGATCGAAATTGAAATGGCAAAAATTTTAGAACTGGCGCATGATGCGCCACTTTCCAGAGAGCTGTCTGTCCAAAAATGTTTAAAAACGTGTCAAATGGCAATTTTTGGCAGTTTCTTCTCCATATAACTCCTAAAACCCAAATCCAAACCATATTTTAGGGGGGGGGGAAATGAGGGAAGAGTCACCCTTTTTAAATTCATATGGCTTCCCACTCTAGAAACTCCGCTAAATTTGGAATTTTCAACCAAAGAAAGATCGTCAGTTTTGATGCACAGAAATTACACGATCGAGTTCTAGTGAAGAAGAGGTTTATCAAAGAAATGAGATTTGTGAATTGAGCATTCAGCATGTCGAGTACTCGAGTAGAAGAGACTATTGCGTGGAGGAGTTGGGAAGTGCTTTGCTATACTACTGCCGCTGTTATTATTCCCGTAGTAAAAGAATTTTTTACGAATCTTCATGGGATCAACAAAGGAATAATTTACGTGCATTGTAGTTTTGTACAATTCACTCGTTCGAGAATAAACAAGATGTTTGTGATTGAAAATGTATCTACCTGCTTTTATGCAAATTTTACCCTTACTAGAGAGAATATGAATGAACTCTACTTTTCCCTTACAAATGAAGATGCTAATTGGGAGACCAGAGATGATGGAAATGTAAGTTTTCCTTCATCATTTTTAAATCTAGTTTCAAAGCATGACACTTCTTTTTTGCATTGAAATTACTGCCTACCATGAAAATTAGTAAGTTCACTAAGGAGAGTGTCATTCTGAATGACTATATTCAAACCAAAAAACCTATTGATGTTGAAGCTATTATTGTGAAATCAGTTTTGGGTTTGATTGTGAATGGATCTGCAATTGAACTGGGACATCCATCCAATATTTTCCTACTATGAAGGTAATCGCAAGTACCTTATGAAAGTTGGGAAAAAGTGCTACTTCCTTGGAAGCCGATGGATCCAGAAGTATACTGCAACTGTATTGGAATGGGAGATCAAATGATATGAACGTACTGATGGATCAAGGATCTCAAAATTCATCACTTGTTTAGCCCTACTACAACTCGAGTGCACTTTTAAAAAGGATAAAGAAGATAGAAAAAGATGTGCAGAATCTCATGCACGTGATTAGGAATATTATTGAAATGATGAATCATCTAGATTGGAGAATGAAGGAACATTTTGAACATACAGGGCGTATGTCGGCACTATTTTTGGTGTGGGGTTTGCCCGTAAGAAGCTATCAGTCATCAGAATTGAAATCCTGTTGCCCGCTTCGGAAGGACGTTTAAAAATTTTTATTTTGAAAAAGATAAAGTCAAACTGACCCCATAAATTTCATAGTTTGAATGAAAGAGCACTTTACCTCAAATCATATATCTATCCCGAAGGATGAACACAAGAATTGAGGGTGAGGCTCGATCAAATAAACTAAAGAAAGTTATGACATCCATTTGGTCTACGAAACCAATGTATTGGCCGACAAATTCCCCAATTTAATATAAGGAATTAAATAGGGTTTATATTATGCTGGTTCGGGAAAAGCTT